>JABUQX010014339.1:0-32221 GCA_015478945.1 Trachelipus rathkii
ACACACACAAGGAGATGAAAAAAATAATATAAACGTGACGATATATGAGTTGTCCTCTAAAGTCGCATGGTTAAGCTTGATGAGTAAGTTAGGCTATAATCAGATTTTGCACAGACTGCTTTGTAGTTCAGGGATTATATATGTATATACGTTATTATATATATATACTAATAAGTAGATATATAGTAATTAAGGCTATTATAAGAGTCTACTATGAATACTGTGAATTAGTATATTAGTAGTATATGGAAGAAGTTAATATATATTTATATATATATATGATATATATTAATGATAGTATAAGGTATAGTATAGAGTATCTATATATGAGATGAGTATATGATCATATTGATTAGGAGTAAGATATTGTAGTATATGGGCGTTGTAGGTGTATATATAGTACGTCTAGATACGTAATAACATGATAGAAAAATAGGCAGTAGTCCGGTATGAGTATATTGATTAGTATAGAATAGATAAGAAGATAATAATAAAAAATAAGCTGGATGGGTTTGATTTACTCATTAATAAAGTGACATGATGCAAAATATGAAATATAGTTGGGGTACTATTGTATTTAGGAATAGAGATATTCCTCATGCTCAAACATCTTCGTCAGGATTCCCTGAATAGAAATTGATGAGTATATATAATTTGTTATTATTTATATATAATAATACTATAAGTGATCCTTGACAGTAGTAGAATAACATATAAATAGATATATAATACATAATATAGTTTAAAAAGTATATAAGTAGTATATACGTGTATTATAAGATATATAGTATATATAAATATACTTAAGATCTATTCCAATAGCAAAGAATTCCCTTTGCCAAAGCATTCAGAGTATAATTTACATATAGTTATGAATTATGATATATATATAGTCTGATATATATATATATTATATATGTATTAGATAGATATATTATTATAATATATATATGTATAGTGTAATATATTAATAGTATAATATAATATATACTAGTTATTATATAGTATTAATATTAAATCGTAATGATCAGATAGTCGATATATATATATAGTATTATATTAGATATAGATATAATATAATATATATATAGTAATATAAGTATCATTATATATATATAAAATATATATATATATATTAATTAACATATATTAAATATAATATATATATATAGTATTATTATATATATATATATATTATATATAATATATATAATATAGATATATATTAATAAAATATATATACTATATATAAATATATATAGATATATATATATATTATATATATATATATAATAATATACGTATTATAGTATATATTATATTATATAAAGTATATATAAGATATATATTATATATATATATGTAATTATAATAAAATGGCAAATGCGAATAAAGTATCGTAATGCAAGTTTGCGTTTCAATACGCTTTGGCAAATGCGTTTGCATCAATCTATAACTCTTGCCCAACTAATTATTTCCCTAAAAGATGTTATGTGTTTAAATTGTAAAATATGAACATGATCAAGCCGAACCACTGAAAGGAATGAGATATTAGACATGGCTGGAAATTTTTCTTCAAAAATCACCATTCTGTTTGAAACCGGCGGACTGGTAGAGTCGTCGCTAATTCGAACCTTCCGTAAAAAAAGGAATTTATAATGTCGTGGTCGTCTTCACAAGGAAGTGGCATGCTTTAAATAGACCCTTCCGACTTTTGTTAGAGGTGTAGTTCTATAAAAAAGGTGCTGAAAATCGTAGAACGACTAAGGCTCTGGAAATAAACCGTGATAAATGTAACTTCTCAATTGCATTGTAACGGCTTTGTTAGTTTGCGCATTAACAACCGCTTTAAGCTCAAGTCCACTTGTTATCTTCGTATCTCGAAATATAGCTCATCGATGCGTTAAAGAGAGGATTTACACCTAGTATTTGAGAGGGCCGGTGGGAATTCAACTAATTACACGGGTGTTGAAACTAAATTTCAAATCCTTTTGGCCACTATTGGATAAGAAGTTTCAGTTTATCAACAAGGTAACGTTTGTTACGTCCTTTTTTATACGTTGGATTAATTCCATTATCTTGTGCATAACACATGACATTTACAATCAAAGTTTACTGTCGTAAATTTATTATCTAACTCGCGAATAGTAAGCATTTACGGTGGTATTAGGGTTGGTTCTGCTAAATATTCTACGCGCATATACATTGTTAAGTAATTTTTGAAATTGGTTAGTTAATTGTTGCAATGTCTTTGAAATTGCAAGTGTAATTTTAGAAGTTTCATATTTCCTAAACTCAGAATTTTTGTAAATTGTTGCAAATTTTGTGTAAACTTTAACTTAATGAAAGGGACATAAACTAAAGTTTCTTCATTGCACGAGTTTGAGGAATAGAGAGGCATACTTCAAGCGCAATTCTTCCATATGTTCGGCGTACATTGATAATATAATGATGTTGATCGAAAGATTTACTAGTAGAAAGTATTTTTTTGTTTCTTTGATTTTTTTTCATAAACACGATTGAACAATTTTTTTAGATTTGAAAGCACTTAAAGTCACGGTGTTTGACTAATTTTTCAAACAAAATTGTTCTAAGTTTTCTATGTCGCAAACGTGACTTTAAAAAAGATAAATATTTATATATATCCTCGATTAAATATTTTGTATATATTTTCATATAACTGATACTATATAGATATATATATTATAGTATATATAATATAGATATATATATATAATATATATAATATATATAATAATATATATAATATACTATATTAGTATAATAGTATATTTTAGTGCATGCGCAGTGGGTGTTTTTCGACAGTTAGTGCGCATTTGATATTTTGTATATAAATCGATAATTTTCCTCAAGATTCGACATTTGTCCGTGCGTAGGTGGTGTGTTTTCAACAAGTCAGCCATTGCGATAATTTCTATACATTTCGAACCTTTTGTATGCGGTGACTGGTTTTTCATGCAATCGTATGCGCGGTGATTGGTTTTCGACATAGTCATGCGCACTCTTTGTTTTTTTCGACATAGTCTATGCACAGTTTTGGTTTCAGACATAGCAGCGCGGCTGATTTTTCCGACAAGTCTATGTCAGGTATTTCGCCATAGTCTCGCGCGGGTTGATTTTTCGACATAGTCTAGTCGCAGTGGTTCCTTTTTCGACATACGTCATGCCGCATGTTTCTTGTTCAACATAGTCTATGCGCAGGGTTTAATGTTTTCGACATAGTCTATGCGCAGGGTTTTTTTGCGACATAGTGCCTCCTGCGCAGCGTATGTTTCGACATAGTCATGCGCAGTGTTTGATTTTTCGACATAGTCTCATGCGCAGGTTTATTTTTCGACAAGTCCCTAAGCGCGAGT
The DNA here is from genome assembly GCA_015478945.1 of Trachelipus rathkii. Classification (NCBI taxonomy): domain Eukaryota; kingdom Metazoa; phylum Arthropoda; class Malacostraca; order Isopoda; family Trachelipodidae; genus Trachelipus; species Trachelipus rathkii. The sequence goes on from JABUQX010014339.1 coordinate 3,378, forward strand.
GTGGCTTTTCGACATAGCCTCAGCGCGGTGTTATTTTCGACTAGGTCTATGTGCAGCGTGTTTGTTTTGACATACGCCATGCGCGGATTGTTCTTTCGATAGCGTTGCGCAGTAGTTGTTTTCGAATAGTTAGGTTTCACCAGATAGACATAGTATATGCCAGTGGAGGTGTTTTTCGACTAGTCATCGCAGTGGTTTTTTGTGATAAGTATATCACAGCTGGTTATCTTTGACATAGTTAAGGCATCACTAGTGTGTATTAGTTCTCATTCGTTCGATTCGTTCTCGATTTGTTCTTCTTATATCAATATGGACATCATCAGACTTGATCTGAAAGGGCCTGCTGACTTCAAGACCACTATGCCTACACGATTTCAGGAGAGGAAATCTAGCCTCAAGTTCAAAGTTCTTCTTAAAGACTTGGGTCCCTTCTTAGTTAAGGAAAGGGGACACTTCAGAGAAACTTACTGCCTGTTTGTACACCACCTTTCTATAGAGCAGGAAGTGAGAGACTGCTCCCACCTTGTAACGATCGACGTGTTTAAAAACTGTGTTTGAAAAGGTGACAACAGTCAGGAGTGAAGATTAAAGCTCAAGACAGCTATCATTGAAAACGTAACTATTGGGGTGAATATACGAAAGTTGCCAAGCATACTTGAGACGAACTTAGCAGCCCACGATACGAGCCATAGAAGATGGCTAAAGCGCTCACCTTGTTAAAAGACAAGTATGGGTATAACTCAGATTCAAGAAAGTCGTCTAGTGCCTCGTTCACGACACGTCAAGACCAAGGAGAATTGCTGTCATAATCCTCAGCTTAAAGATCCCTTGCTTTAAAAGTGTGGAGATTCTCAGGGAGATAAAGAACAACAGCATTCTTTCCGCTCTTTTCTCCAATCTTTCAATAACGTATAAGGAGCGAGAAGAGACAGTTCAAGAGGCCATCAAACCTTCAATATTTAAAGTCACATTTGAAGGGTATGCTCTGAAGGACATCGGAAGTCTCGTCAAGGCACGGACTATATCAATAGCGATGGTGTGCCCTTTAACCATCTTAAAGGAGACATTTCTAGATAAAGCATTCATTATTGACTCTATTTTACATGAGTTAGATTCAGCTCCGCCTCTTGACGGAAAGCAGTTGGAACCTGTCCGGTCTTTCATTTTAAAGGTTCGTGCTAACCTGAAGGAACTTAAGGAACTTGGAGTGACTTTTCAAGAGGATCATCCGGTGTGCAAGTGTAAGTGAAGTCATAGTGCGTGGTTATAAGCTTCCTATTTCATTTTGAGAGAGTTGAAGCTGTCTACGAAGGAACAATATCCTGCCATCAACCTCACATTCAAGCAGAAACACAATAAATCATTCAAATAATATGGAAAGTATCAATTGATTAGTGCAAATTTTTTCCTTCAGCTGTTGGTTCTATACTTTATTGATTCACAAAGAGAAACAGGAAATTTGAAAAGTTCTCTCTGTACCATCTGAACAGAGTCATACTTTCAATACATCTAAAGGTGATAGTGTGAATAAAAAGACATCTCCATCTTCGTCAAATAATTTCAAGCATCTTCCGGAAATTAAAATGTAAGTTGTGGCAGGGAACAATTTCCTTCAGAAGCACGAGTTATGAATCTCCTAAGGCCAAAGAGACAGATGTTGGTGTCTTAAGCTGTGCAACAACTGTCCAGCTGAAACATAGGGATAAGTGTCCCAACAAAAACACTGCAACCTTAAGTACCTTGCTTAACTAATGCAAGAGAGAAAGCAATCCTCACGAGCTCTTTGTGCCATCTGAATTCATACCTTCAACATCCGAACAACAATTCGAAAGATGCCGATGGGAGAAAGTAATTCTGGTATTCCAGCACACTTGTGTATCAATACGGAACAGCAATCTGCTCCAAATCTACCTACAGCACCATTACAGAATGACACAAGGAAAAGTCTGGTGCTGTTGTGTCATGATATCTGACTTAGTTCATCAGAGAACCTATGCCTAGTCAAGATTGCTCAATAAATTCGACACACTTGTGATGCATTACCAGATTGACAATACCATCAAAACCTTCATCGGAGAGCAGGTTCGTTCTTCTTATTTGGTTGATTTGGATCTCAACTGTTGTTGTGATTCATTTAAATCAACTCTGTTCTTGTCAGACCTATTGTTCAGATGTGGGTTTACTGTGAAGGGACTGGCATCCTGCTATTTGTAGAATTTTTCCGTCAAACTACAAATTAGCTGGTAACTCATTGTAGGTCCTATGGGGACTGCTGTGAAGAACATCGATGACCTCTTGCTGGCCTGACGCTCTTTGTCATATGAGGCAGCTTCCAACTGGTAGAAGTTTGGAAAGGAAGTTGCTATTTCAACTTGTTTTCGTCTAGTTCCTCTTCGGTCCTGTGGATCTTTTCACGTCCACACAAAAAGACTTTCTGTAGCAGAAAGGCATCTGTTAACTCATCACGAGAACATGATTGAGGGATGCATGACTACAATCGTCTGTCTCTTCATGCTCCTATAACCAATGTCAACCTCCCTTCAACCTCCGTAAACTCATCTAGATCCCATCTGCCTTCCTACCTGATGTCATCGATCTTTCCGCGAATCAAAAGGATACTGAACTTGGTCTTGAGCATTTGTACAGTCTGGAGTCCATGGGAATTCAGGAAGAAAAGATTATGGTACTACTGACAAAGAATTTATAACTAAGTTCCACAACTCATCACATTTATCGAATGGAAAGTAGCCACATTCGAAATCCTGATTCCATGATTGGCTGCATCAAGTTCCATCCACATAATGTTGCTTTAAAGTACAGCTAACACGGAGTCCAAGAAATCGGCTCAACACAAGTCGAGGACTCGACAAAGCATACAGTGATGTCTTTAAAGAGCAGCTGAAAACGGCATAATTGAACCTCATCAAAGTCCTCCGAAGGACTTCCAAAATATGTAATCCAATTCTGTCATAAGAATGGCTGATCAGGTATCAACTAAGATAAGAACCAGTATTCAACTGCAGTCTGCGTACAAGAAGGAGCTCCTGCCTCTTATCAAGCTTGTTATCGCAGTAACGATTGTTGGTTCCCTTTCGCTTCTTTTAGGCTTGTTAGAACCAATAAATATGTGGGTTTGCGAGCATACTAAAGCTTCTTAACAATCTCATTCAAGCAAGAAAGTGACACCGTAACAAGTTTGTTCTCTTCTGGCGAAAGATGGCAGGCTTGTTTACTATCGGTACGCACGCATCATGTCGACTTGCTGTTTGCTCCCTACATTTTGGCAGCTTTATTTAGACACCACATTCAGATATACCTTATATTTAGTCCTCGTCTTCTGATAAATAATCTCTATGATAGAAATCGTTCTATTTACAGCCCATCGTCCCCAGAAGTCTGAGAAACATTTACAAGCCACAGTTCAGTTCCATAGAATGAAGGAAGGCAGGATTCACTCTGTTCTGGGAACAACGAACCAGTTCAAAATTTGGAATGGCTCACTAAACAGGATACACATGGTTTTCTTTCCCATACACGCGAGAGGAAAAGTTCTAGGTAACCTTTAGCATTCGCTGTAATCGACACCTCAAGACTCTGCTGCGACTTTGAGTTACTCAATCAGTCAGTTCAACAAAGAGATCTGCTCTCTTCAAGTATAAATCTTGATCCTCCTTCTGTTTCTTCCTGTCACATGAGAGCGCTTCGACATTGTGATGAGGCGTATATTGACAAAACAAATGAGTTTGGGAAACTCTATCGATCTTGAAACTAGAAGGCAGGATTCGGAAAAAATTAAGGGCGATCTTGACTCTCTTAAGAGTTTATCGCTCAATCGTTTTTGTTTTGATACCTCATCGACTAATGCAACCCTTAACATCTTTTGCGATGCTAGTCAAAGAGCTATGGAACTTGCGGTTACATCACCTCCCCGAACAAGTCTTTCGTAATGTGGGCCAAAGTCGTAAAGTAGTCTCCCTCAAGGGAAAAACCCGTCCTTGGTTTAGAGCTTTTTTCCATCTTTCTGGCGCTTAAATGCCCTTCCACAGATCGTGACTGGCCTACAAGAGGTTGAATTTCAGTATAGGTCAACGTCTTTCTCGTGACCCAAACCGTTCTGCCATGGGTAGCGTGAGAGGAGGTAGCCAGGAACAAACAACATTTTCGTTCGGAACGTATACAAAACATTAAGAGTATGGTTTCAATGAGAAACGATAATTTAATACCGATCTCATTTAGCTACGTCAAAACAGATGGAAACCTCAGATCTTATAACCGTGCGTTTGTCCTGTCGCGAATCATGAAGAAGTTCGAATAGGAAAAAGGACGCAGCTTGGCTTAAACATCGACCAAGTGTAAAATGGGCCTAGTATCAGCAAACAAGAGTGGTACAGGAAGGGCTTCAACGACCTTCCACAGTCCATTTCAAGGCCCACCTCCTCCTCTTAAAATTGACATGACCAAGTGAGTCTTCTCTTTCACTTTGTTAAGAGTATGTGCTTTACTCTACAAAAAAGGCCATCTCATCGATCCTACTCGAAGGTGAACTATTGCTCAAAGGTAGCTTCATGCATCACGAAGAAAGTTTTCGTGCTGTCGAACTGTTTTTTGAGAGAGATTAAATCGAGATTAATTCTTTCAAAACCACTGATTTAGTTTCTCCGCCTGAACTTCTGTTTGGACATTTCGGGTTCTATAAGAATGAAAGGACGGTTGTCCGGCACTAACTACTTAATGTTTCGGAGATTAGTCAATCACAGTATCCTTGGTAAGTCCATCATCTTACCACCCTGATGTCAGAGAGCACATGTTCTGTAACATCTTGGCATTCAGCCTACTTGACCTTTCATGCGTTAGAAGGGCCTACGGATAACTTCGAGCTCGTCACAACAATCAAGCAAGCAAGTTTTTGAATCGGAAGTGTGACTTGTCCAAAGTTAACAGCTTTTCTTTATTCTTCTCTCGAAGTTTACCCTAATTTTCGACACACAAGCGCAAAGTCAATTTTCTAGACGTCGTGATCTCAAGTGGAAGTGGGATTTTACTCAAACACTCTTTTTCCATTAAATTAACGGGTCCACCATACCTCAAAAATGTATATCTTCTTTACCCTCCTCAATAGTCGTTGGTCTATTGGATCTATCCCAGAGTACTGTCCTAGGGCATTCGTTCCAACTCGTTCCAACGCTTTGTGGTAGGTTTGGAGTCCTGAATGTTTATATAGCGACAGATGCCCGGTTCTTTTATAAAGTGTGGGATGCCTCGAGCATCTTTGTATCGACAGGTGGGTTCCGATTTTTGCGTAAAATCGACATTCAACACATATCGCATTCTCCTAGAAGCCCTTGGATTGGCGAAGTAGGGAAAGGTCCATTCGGACTGTCTAAAACATGTCTCTTATACGACGGTTGGATCCGGAAAAATTGAATATTTTCAATTCACTTGTACAGAAAGTTACCAATATTTCAAAACTGTAAAATGCCCATAACATATGACTCTCGCATAATGATATATGTGCTCTCACGTCCTAACTGTTTTTTAAAACCGTTTGCTAATTCAAGTATCGTATAATGAACCCATTCCTACCGATTACCCTTCAAGAGAAGAACTAATCCAATCTCTTAAACGATACTGAAATATTCGAAGACTTCCGAACTCGGTGGTATAATGAGTTTATTAAGTTTGAGAGAGATGGGAAAAGACTTCTATCAAGTCATGGAAAAATAGGTTGAAAGTAGGAGACATCGTACTTATTAAAAATCCGGTCAAAGAGCGACCATATTGGGAAATGGGCATTAAGATAATAATAATAAAATACTGGAGATGAATAATAATGGTTCGTTCAGTCCCAGTTCGAACTCCTGGAGGCAAATGAATGTTTACCCATAAAAGCATTTATTGTCCTTTAGAGCTATCATAACCATGTGGCAATCAAGTCAAGATGCCAAGAAATAGATTCGGCTTTCAAATTCATGGGTGCCACCACCACCATCATCTCAGCAAGTAACAAAATCTGCCCCTACCACAATTAATGATACGCCCGCGGTTGCAAATTCATTGCGTCCCAGAAGGAAAGCACTTATAGTACAGGAGCGTGTGAAATTTGTGAATATGCGGTAATGAATCGGCAATGGAAGTCATCCGAGAGGTCTGATTGAATCAATTCTTTGTTTTTTTGTTTTGTTTTTTTAAATGAAATCAACTTCCGTGTACGAAATCCGTGCCATCGCCCCGCCCAGTGTATTAAAATTGGAGTAATTAAAAAGAGTTCGTAATAAGGTTCTTTTCAATATGCTTTTGGTCTCAAATTCGTTTGCATTTCAATATTAACTCTTGTGCAAACTATACTCTATTCCTTAACAAGATGTTAGTGTTTTAATGTAAAGAGGAATCATGAAACGCCGGACACTTTAAGGAAACTTTAAATAGCTGGAGTTGCAATCGTCTTGGAAATTTGTATTCAAAACAAAAGTTTTTGTCGTTTGTACCTCGTGCTTTAATCGCTAATGCTCGTAACCGTCCTGTAACCAAAGAGATATCTAATTTCTGTCGTTCGCGAAGAAGTGATGCTGTTTAAATAGACACTCCTTCCTACTTTTGTTAAGATGTAGTATAAAAAGTGTAAGAATTCGTAAGTAATCACTAAGCCTTATAGACCGTGATTAAATTACTTCACAAGTGCATTGTAAGCTTTTATATTTTCATTACACTAACGCTTATTCAGGTCAACTTTTACATCAACTACGTATAGTAATAGCCAATCGATGCGTAAAGGAATCTAATTTACTACTAGCACAGAGCCGGTGGTATTAAGCTAATTACATCCGTGTGGAAATAAACAATTCAAATTCTTTGGACTAATTGGAATAGGAAGTTTCAGTTTAGTAACAAAAGTTAACAAGGGTTCTGTTACGGTTCCTCTTTTTTAGGTTGTAATGCCATGTTTGCATTAAAACACATGACATTGTATCAATTCCAAGTTTAGCTGTCACGTAAATTTAGTTATTCCTTAACTCGAATATAATAACTACGTTGGTATTAGGGTTGTATCTATACATGCATAGATCTCAGATTTTAAATGAAAATATAGAAATATATATATAAAATGTTCAGTAAACGATGATTATACTAAATATATATAAGTATTTTGTTTAGTATTATTATATATATATATATATAATATAGTTATAATAATATAATATATTAATATATATATATTATATATAAGTATATATATATATACTATTAGTATCATATATATATATATATATATATATATATATTGATATATAACTATATATATATCATAATAATAATATATATATATATATAAATATATAATAATTGATATAGATATAATAATTTCTTTGATCATTGATGGTAATACTTAGATTACTAATAAAGTATTTGTTTGATCATATGTAATACTATTATATATAATATATATATATATAAATACTTCTGACAGATTGATTAGGTATCTGAAGCTAAATAATTTTTTTTTATCCAGAATTACAAATCAAGTATTTGTGTTCACATCTTGTATCCGGATGCTTATAGAAGAAACATCACCTAAACACCTTTTACATGTTCTCTTATATATATTATATATAAGTATATATATACTAATCTATATTATATAATATATAGATAATATAATATATATATCTATAAATTATTATATATATAAGTATATATAATATATATATTATAATATATATATATATATATTATAATATTAATTAATATATATATATAATATGATATATATAAATATAATATTTATAAATAATATATAAATATTATATATAATATAATAAAGAAATATATATATATATAGTTATATAATAATATATAATATATATCATATATATTATATGCACACGGTAGCTCAGAAGTTCCGGAAGCTAAGTAATCAAACAAGTTTTTTGATCGAACTTACCTTCTCGCGAGAGCGAGAGGTAGAGTTCTGTCGCGACCAGCTATCTGAAAAGCGCAAAAAATTGCGTGTTGGAGGGATTCTGTAATTTTAATAACAGCTTACGGCATAGTGCATTACACTAATCTCAATACCCACGCATCACTAAAAACATAGCCAAACACATAAAACAAACAATTTATTAATAAATACAAAAGGACACGTTCTTTCTCATACTCTAGCGAGAGAAGGTGCGCCCATTGGGTTCGAGAACTAACTCACGTGGCTAAATTTCAAAATAAGTTGGAGCAAAAGGAGAGCTTGCTATAATCTTAGATAACTTTGTGATTACTAGATCCAGTTGCTCAAGGAATATAATGTACGCCAAAGTTCCCTGACCACAGACCCTACTGCAGTAGGTAATGAAACCTCACCAAATATGAATCTGTATATATAATATAATATCAATATTATATATATTATATATTATTATTATAAGCTATTATATATAATATATAATCATAATTAATAATATATCATAAATTTAAGCTCTATTAATATTATATCCCATATAAATATTAATCTAATAATTAATATAATTTATATATATCTATATATATATTATATATATATTATATAGAAGTAAAATACAAAATATATAATATCTTAATATAATATATATTATACTTATAAAAAATGAAAAATGCTATTATTCTATATATTCTATTATCTATAATATATATAGTAATATATGATTATATAATATAAAATCATATATATATATATATATATAGTATATATATATATATATATTATATATATTAGTATATATTGTATTGAGTAGTATAGTATAAATGATACACATAATCCGAATTTGCATTATATTATATATTTTTATATAAACGTAGTATTAATTATATATAGTGATAGTATATAATATAAATATAGTATTATATAGTATATTTATATAGGATATTATATATTAGTTATAATATATAATATATTAAATATTATATAATATTATATTTTTTATTATATATAGGTATTATATCTATAGTGTATAATATATTATGTATTATTGAATAAATATACTCTAAAGTATTGTTTCACCTGCTCGGATCGAACCTGTGACCCTTAGCAATTCTAGTGGCAATGTTGTGACCACGAGATCGCACGATGGAGAGCTAAAAGGAAACTGATCGCCGGACGTTTTACCTCTGAAAGAACAACTACAGGCTTCCCAGAAGGAGTGAGCGCATGTCTAGAACAATCTAACCTCCGGCAGGTCCTCCCCGGTTTCACACTGCGGGGCCTGGCCAAAACAGGGTAGCGCAATTGTTGAAGTATGAAATACTCAGGAACGGTTCGCCACAGATGTACAGATAAATAAAAATTGATAATATAACGACAAATATAATCATGTTGTATGATCAAATACAACCTCTAAAGCATTTCACACCCTGCTGTAATTCGAACCAGGACCTATTTAAATATATATAGTATATATATATATTATAGTACATATATATATATATTATAAGTATATATATATATATATGAGTATATATATATATATAGTAGTATATAGTATTTATAGTATATTTATTACTATATAGTTATATATATTGGACAGAAGTTCTTTAAACCGCACCCAACGACGGAACGGTGGTACGCTCGGATCAAAAAAAAAAATTTCCCAAGTAGCCATCTATGATTACTAAATAGATGTTCTTGGGTCGAAATGAAATTTTTTTTTTTTGTTTTTTTTTAACTTGACCTTTTTTGGCGCGAAATTGAAATATATTATATATTATTTGTAATGGTGAATAAGTTCGGCAATGTAGGGGGCTCCGAGCCAGTAACGGGGAAACACAGGTGGGGAACGTATTTCCAATCCGCCCGTGGGGAGGGCGCGGGAGTGGATCGCACCGCGACACACCAAATAACAAGAGGGGGGTTTCCGGGAGACCGCTCTCCCGGAAGGGGGGGAAATTAGTCCCTACCCGCTAGTTCCCCGGGAAGGCTCCGAGAAGACCTCCGCTCCTGCCGTGGTTGCGGTTTGAGTTAGATGGGATGCACTTGGGTATGTCTTCTTAGTTAAATAATAGAAACAAAGGAGCCTGATAACAGATAGTGCTATTTATGTTCTAACGAGTGAGAGTAACTGTATTAAGAAGGTCTTATAAAGTAGGGGGTGCTTTCGCTCCGTCATAATTACTATAGACTATTATCTAACAAATAATGTATATTTTTTTTACAATTTCCTAATCTAAAATTACTTATCCGTAGTAGATCAAAAAATATATTCTGTTTCTGCTGTAGGCTATTGTAAGTTTTGAGATAATGATATTTTTTCTTTTTTTTTTTAACTTTTTCTTTTACAATTTCGTTGACCCGCTACCAACGTTAATTTAAGTCGTAATCGATGAAGAACGGCATAGTCTGTGGAAAATTCTTGTTTACGTTGTGATTCCGCACAGGCTCCCGTTTGCCGTGTGGCTGTTTCAAGGTAGCTTGTACCTATATATATTATATATCATAGAATAATATATATTATCATATATATGATATATATAGCATATGGTATTAGGTGATGTCTATTGAGTGGTATAGGGATGTTTATGAGTTCGTAGAGTGTATAGTATATTGATAGAAATATGATATTAGATAGTTATATGTATATACTATAGTAATTTAATAATAGTGATAGTGATAGTGGTTATATATGAGTATTATATATATAATATATATATAATAATAGTGTATGATTATATCCCTATATCTTATATATATTCATATATAGTATTATAGAGTATCTAATATATATATTATTAACTATAAAAGACTAATTAATAATAATAATACCTCTATAAACTAATTAATAATAGTAATAATAGATATAAATAATCAACTTAATAATAATATAATAATAATAATAATAAAATAATAATGATAATGAATAAGTAATAATAAATAATAATATAATAATAATAATAATAATAATAATAATAATAATAATAATAATAATAATAATAATAATAATAATAATAATAATAATAATAATAATAATAATAATAATAATAATAATAATAGATAATAATAATAATAGATGATAATAATAATAATAATAATAATGAATAGAAAAGTAAAAGATTAGTGGTGATTTAATTTATTCATATAAGTATCGGACTACAAGAATTCGAACACAAATACATGGTTTTAAATCTAATAAAAAAAAATGTTCCTTTTAAGTTTCATTTGCTTATGATTTTCGATATATATATATATATTTATAATATTATATATATATAATATATATATTATATAAATTATATATATATATATATATATAATCATATATAATATATATATAGGATATTATATATATTATAATATAGTATATATAATTTTTCTCCACAGTTGGCACCACCACTCACTGGGGCAGAGCCCTGATATCAAGGAAGAGGTTGTTTTACACTCCTCAGATATCGAACAACTAACGTAAAATTACGCAGATCGAAGGCCAGACAGCAGGCTGTTGGAAGTGGTGAGATTAAATTCAGCAGGAAACACGAAAGATGGAAGAAGAAGTTCCATGCAGAACAGAGGTGGCAGTAAAGAAGGAAGCGACCGCAAGCGAACTAGTCATGGAGTTAACCAATATAACTTCAAAACTCATGTTCAGATACAGCACCAGGCTTGTGCTCGAGTGCGGCATAAGATGGTGGGTGGTAACGCGTGTTGATAGTTCCCTCGAGCACAACTGCCAGTACGGTACCGTATAGAAAGGAGATAGCAAGCACATCATCACGCCGGTCAGAGATAGAGGTCAGTGTGAAATGGGAAAGTGGGAACAATTTTTTAAGCCTTTTGGGCCTTTGACTCGACCCTATCTAAATGGCCGGGTAAACCATGTTGAGCCCCCCCTGATTAAGAGCAGTAAACTTCATACAAGGATGAGCGCCTTGTATATCAAGGAGTAACTGAGAAGAGGAATAAAAAGTCTTCGCAGTCTCTAAACACAACTCCCAGATCCTTTGAGCTGCCCTTTATTGCAACCTTTGTGATGTGAGGTTTCAACGACATTTTTTTGTTTATGTAAGGCCAGGTGTTTTACATTGTCACATAGGAGAAGACGGGAGACCGCGAAAGGGAGATAGGAAGGTTTTGAGATGATTATGTGAGAGGGAGATTTGTTGTAGTCATTGTGGTAGTAGGTGTTGAAATTTCACAAGGTTGAGACCACGAACGCATCCTTTGAAATTTCTATCCAGATAGCGGAATATGAATCGGAAAGGATAAGACGGGAAGAGGGCAAATTTGAAGTCAAGACGGGACACAGAATGTGAATAATGAGTTGAAGGGAATTGAGGAGGTCGAGTCCATCCTCATTGAGTCGTGATATAGTTAGATGTGCACGTGAGAAGATCATGTAAATGAAAACGTAAGCAAATAAAGTAGGAGAATAAGAAGACCCTGAGAACACGCGACTTATAGACAGAAAAGGAAGAAGAAGTTGCTCATCCAACAACAGCTCGATTTGAAACGATTTGAAAGAACGACTAGGAGATTAGTAAATGCAAAGGGGAAGGAGGTAACCCAAAACGGGGGGAGCTTGGAGAGCAGTGGACGCATGCGTCGACCGTTCAAATGTCTTTTGAATATTCAAGCGGCCACCAACCAAAGTCTCCCCGTATTCCTAAGGCGAAAACGGTAAATCAGTAGAATAGGAAGTTAATATGTCGCGCGTCAGATCTCGGAGCGCCGATAGCCATATTCTGATGGAATAGAAGTGAATGAGATTCAAGATGATCTAAGAAGTGAGAGTTAAAAAAGGTTTCAAGAATCTTAGATAGAATACAATTAGAATACAGGGCCATGTTAGAAGGATCAGAGGCGGCTTCTTTTTCTGGAATAGGTTTCGACATGTGGTGCTTCGAACACTTGAGGGAAAGTGTTTAGTATTGAGACACTAGAGGAAGTCATAGTTTCGTGAAGCGAGTGAGGTGTTACAGGCACAGAAGCACACTCCCCATAAACACGGGGTGGGATAGCCCATCGGGCAAAACCGCTTCCTACGTTCATGAGATTTTCAGGAGCCGCATGCATCCCGATCAAATGTAAACACAGGCAGAAGGCATAGACACCTGGAAGAGGGAGAAAGGAATTAGGAAAAGGAAATCCAGAATCTCCAGGGTTGAGTTAGGGGATAATCAGAGGCAGAAAGAGATTGGTTTTCAGTTGAGATTTAGCACAGAAACCATCAGAATCGAATAAGAGGAGGAAAGGTAGAGTTACAGAAGTGTTTGGAGTATGTTTTTGGCAAGAGGCAGAATGGATTTGTCAGTTAGGAGAACCAAGGAGGATTAGCAGCATTTTCGTTTGGATGAAAGCCTCGCTTTGCTCGTCGAAGAGTATAACCTGCGAAGATTTATACTGAATTGAAAATTTAGCAATGAGAGTGATAGGAGTAACCGAGATTTTTTTCACTCGCGATACGCACTGGTCTCTAGCCTGATATGGCCAGATGAACACGCACGAATGCGAGCAATGTGATTATGCAGAGAGAGAAAGATTTAGTCGAAGAGGAATGAACCTGCTTCAATTCCCATCAACGATTAAACAGCGTCCCACCTTACGGAGAAGCATGAAGCTGTCCACCTAGAGTCAAAAGCAGTCATTCCGAATTGATAGTTAGCGTAAGAAGCACGCAAGCCCCGCAAATCGGACCCCGAGTCAAAGAGCCAGAGAAAACGAGTAGGGACAGATGGAGCTTTGGAGTGAGCAAGTATTAAGAATTAATGAGATATAAGGGTTGTGGTCAGATTTTATAATATATTATATATATATAGTAGTATAGTTATATTATATATAGATATATAGTATATATTATAGTATCTATATTTATATTATCTATATTATAATATAGTATATATATATATATCTATATTATATATTATATATTATAACGATATATATATATATATATATATATAATAATATATAATATAATATTATAGGATATATTATATATATATATATATATATTATATTAGCTACTATAATATATATATATATATTATATTATATATAATATATATATATTAATATTTATATATATGATATATAGTTAAGGAGAAATGCTATTGGCCATCACTACCGATGTCACTTAGGGAAGGATCCAAAAGAAAAAAAGATAAATAAGTGTGTAAGAAGAATTAAATATCCTATAGAGCAGATTAGGAGTGGCAAAAACAGCATCTAATATCGGGGCAGCTGGAAGTGGTGCAAACGGGATGTGGTGCAGATGCAACATTTGCAGACATTTCGATTATCTTATTGACTGCTTGAACGTGATCATAGTAAGGGTTTCTATGAGGCCGGTGAGAGCGTTGTCGGAGGCTCTTGGACTTCTGAACTGGCAAGAAATTTTCTAAGTCATGGTCGAGCAGTTTGACTTGCAAATTTCCATTGCTTCGTTAGAATTTTGATAGTTGCTGGTTGTATAAAGTTAGTGGTTCAACTCCGGAAAGACTGTTTTTAAGGGCTACGGTTCGTTTTCTGAGTTTTTAAACCTGAACTTAATTAGCTTTAACCCCAAACGGTTTTTTCTTTTTGGTTCTAGAAGGTTTAAATGAACGCTATGACATTTCTGATGACTCCAAGCGATTTATCGTGGATTTAATATCCAAATCGAGATTCTAAGATCGTCTTTCTATGCGGCTTGGAGCTTATTAAATCAGCAATTAAGTGTAGTAATGGCAACAAATGTAAAGGTTACCACCAGGAGAACAGTATTACTCTGATGTTCAAAGTAGAACCTTTTTTAATTGTCCCCCTTAATTAGTTGACTTGTAGACAATGTAGTCCCGTCAAATTTGCTACCCCATTAGCCGCTACGGCGTCATCCCAGGGGATGCTGGAACTCCCAGACCAAATGTAATAAAATCGGCCGAGGTAGCACGAAAAAATATAATATGCCGACAGGATTCGGAGGACCAATCTGAGTTGAAAAAGAAACGGAGTCTGAGTTGACTTGGGTATCAACGAGCAGTGAAGCCGGAACTGGAACCGGAGGCAGCACATCGCGTGATTGCAGATATATACGCTGCGTTTATTATAATCGCACTAGAATAAGGGAGATCAAGAGTTTTGATATATGTTTTTTGATAGGTGAAGCTATATAAAATATAAAACTCATTACAAAATACGAGTTACTTGTGAGAAATAAATAGCCTGCACCAGTGTCTAGAGTTGAAACAGTCATCCTGTACAGTAAGAAACCTCTGAGGTTAAGCAGCTGTCAAGTGTAACGTTAAAGTTTGTTATTATCTCTAGAGGATGTTTAGAAAGGTAAAGCTTAGTTTATGGTTAGATAATAGTCCTGGTGAGAGAGAGAGAGAGCAGATGAGAGAAGAGAGAGAGAGAGTAGAGAGGAGAGAGAGAGAGAGAGAGAGGAGAGAGACAGAGAGAGAATTGAATAAAGTTATAAGAGACAGGATAGTTTTTTTTAAGTTAGGTTAAGTCAGGATACCTAGACAATGTTAGGTTGGTTTGTTTTAGTCCATCTTAGGGTGTCGGAAAGACAACGTAGTCATGATTATACAAGATTGGTGTGAACAGGAAATAGTTAGACGAGAACCGTATAAATAATGAAGTTTATAATGAGCTCTGATAGTATGGTCAAGTCAGATTTTGTCTGTTAATCTTCTTCTGAGACCCCATTCGAGGTTGCACAGGGCTACGCTTAGGGTAGATTGAAAAAACTATCAAGTTCGACTGTTATATCTGGTTCGTAACATTATATCATTATTCGGAATCCGAGATTTGGTATTATGTAGACGCCGCATGTATGCTACGTTAGAACTGCGAGGACGGAAACTGGAGGCGAGGAGGCAGGATTGAAATCGTGAAATAGTGCATATGTTACATAAGACTGTGCGGTGTCCTTTCCTTATGTTTATAAGGACGTATAATCTCAATTTTGAGGTTTTTCAGAACTCTCAATGGCGTTGTAAGGACCGCACGAGTGGTTTTTGTTTAGGTAGGGTAGTGTGAAAAAGAAGAAAGGTCGTGCACATTGGATATAGCATGAGAGAAGAATGATGGGAGGAACGATGGAAAAAGATAAGAAGAAGCCGATAATTGAGAAGCTCTGTGGTCGTAAGCAATGAGCCGGTGGCAGTTCCGTTGCAGTGACTGAAGTTAGCATAGCATGCGGTGTAATAATCCAAGTATTGGGTGTGCATTGTATATGTTCTATCGATGACCCATAAAACCTCGAATTGATAGTGTCATATCTCCTAAGGTATAGCCTGTTGTCACCTCGAATTGGGGCTCAGACTTAGAAATAAACCAACAAATCTGACTTGACAGTAGACTATTCTAGAGCTCATATAACTTATTTATTTATACGTTCTGCTGTTCTAACTATTTTTCCGTTCAAGGCCTAATCGTTTTATATACATTACATTGTAACTAACGTTGTGCGTTCCGGACCTAAATTAGGACTATCAAAACGCTAACCTAAGAATTGTCTAGTCTATGCGCTGATTAACCTAACTTAAAAAAACTAGTCGCTGTCTGCTATTAGATTAACGTTATTATAGTTTAACAGGAGCGTCTCGTCTGCTCTCTCACCCCCCGCCCCCACTTGCCCCGCCCCTACCGCATCCCCCCGCCTCCCCCTCACTCTCCGGCGCCCCCCGCCCCCCTCCCCCCCGCCCCCCCCCCCGTCCCCCCCCCTGCCCCCCGCCCCCCCCCCCCCCCTCCTCGCAGCCCCCCGCCCACCCCCCCCCACCCCCCCCGCCAGCCCCGCCCCCCCCCCCCCCCCCCCTCGCCCCCCCCGCCCCCCCCCCCCCCCCCCCCCCCCCCCCCCCCCCCCCCCCCCCCTACTCTCTCTCTCTCTCTCTCTCTCTCTCTCTACTCTCTCTCTACTCTCTCTCTCTCTTAACCATTTTCAAGGTAATGAATCAAAATCTAACATAACTAGGCTGTCTTTTTTCTAAACTCCTCTAGATACATACAAACTACGTCAATGATGCTCTTAACCTCAGTGGTTTCTACTTGTAAGATGAAGTGTTTTCAACTCTAACATTGTGCAGGCTTGTATTTTCTTACAAGTAACTCGATATTTTGTTTTGAGTTTTTATTTTTAATATGCTCCTCATATCAAAGAAATATACTCGAACACTGTATCCCTTATTTCTATGCGTTATAATACGATTATTGCATACGAATGTGCTGCTCGTCCGGCTTCCGGTTTTCCGGCTCACCTGCTCTGGATTACCGCCAAGTCCACTTAGACTAAGCGCTGTCTTGTTCAACTTCGAGAATTATTGGTCCGTGCCGAAATCGCCTGGGTTCGGCTGTATTATATAGTTGTTTTTCGGTATAGCCTGGACGGCATTTACTGAGCTTGGTGTGGATTTCAGCATCGCCCCTTGGATGGGCGTTAGCGGCTTGAATGGTGGTACAAATTTGAAGGGGATTACATTGTCTACAAGTCATCGCTAAATGTAAGGGGGAAATTAAATATAAGGTTTCTAGCTAGGACATCAGAGTAATTACTGTTCTCTTGTTGGTGAACCTTTGACATTTGGTTCCATTAAACAACTAATTTGGATTGTAATAAACTTCGCCAAGTAGCGAGCATGAAAGGACGATTGAGATCTCGATTTTTGGGATTTCCGATCGACTTAACAACCGACTGCTAGATCATCAAATAAATGGTCAGTTATCGGAGGGTTTTCACGTGAAA
This sequence comes from Trachelipus rathkii, assembly GCA_015478945.1. NCBI lineage: Eukaryota > Metazoa > Arthropoda > Malacostraca > Isopoda > Trachelipodidae > Trachelipus > Trachelipus rathkii. Next base: position 21,053 of record JABUQX010014339.1, read on the forward strand.
CCTTTCTAGGAACAAGAAGAAAAAAAAACTTTTGGGGCTTAGCTAAGTTAAAGTTCAGGAGTATTAAAAAAAATCGTGCAGAGAAACGATCTTTCAAGCCCCAGAATCCTTGTCTCATCGACCTTAGAACCTGAACTTTAACACAGCAAGTTATCAAAAATCTAACGAAGCAATGGAATTTGCAAAGTCAACTGTCGCATTGGCATTAAAATTTCTTGCCAGTTCAGAAAATTCAAGAGCTCGCGAAGAACGCTTCACGTGCTATAGAAACCCTTACTTGTCACGTCAAGCGTCAATGAAAATAATCGAATGGTTGCAAATGTTGCAGTTGCAAACATTCCGTTGTGCTAAATTCATCTGCCGTGTTAGATGCTTGGTTTTGACATGGCTAAGGATGCTTAAACAATTAGTTCTCTTAACAGCTTGTTTGTCTTTTTGATCTTTTTTGGATCTCTTCCCTGTGTGCATTTTGTGTTTGCAATAGCAACTTTCTCCTTCAATATGATATATAATGGTATATAGTATATATATATATATAATAGTAATATTATATATATATATAATATATAATATATATATATATATGTAGTAAGGGGTGGACAACTAAAGAGGACATTTTAATAATAATTAGCTAAATATATATATATATATATATATATATTGTATATAATATGATATATGTATATATATATATAATATATATATATATAGTAATATTAGTATATAGTATAGTATATATATATAATGAGCATGGATATGTATATTATATACATATATTCCTGTTTGATAGTATATAGATTATATATTATATTATAGTATATATACAAAATCTGACCACAACCTTATATCTCTTTATTTTAATACTTTCTCTCAAACGGCTCCATCCTGCCTATGCGTTTTTTTCTGGCTCTTTGATCGGGCCGGATTGGGGGGCTTGCGTGCTTGCTACGCTACTATAATTGGATATGACTGCTTTGATCTGGTGACCGCTTCAGCTTCTGCCGATACAGGTGGGAAGCTGTAATCGTTGAGGTAATGAAGCAGGTTCAATTCCTTCTTCTATAAATCTTCCTCTCCTCATAATCCAATGGTTCGAATGTGCGATGTACATCTGGCAAATTCGAGGCTAGTAGACGGCGGCGTATGCGAGTGGAATAAATTCTCGTTCTCCATCACTCTTGCTAGATTTTCTATTAGCCTAAAATCGTTGCAGGGATCTCTTCGACGAGCAAAGCGAGCCTTCATCAAAAAGAAACCACGCTAACCTCCTTGGTTCTCTCTCACCTGACAAATATTTTCTGGCTCTTTGCCAAAACATCTCCAAACATTTCTGTAGAATCTACCTTTCCTCCTCCTTATTCGAGCTGATGGTTCTGTTGCTATATCTCCACTGAAAAGCCAATCTCTTCTGCGTCTTATTTTCCCCTAACCCAAACCCTGGACGAATTCTGAATTCCTTTTTCCTAATCCTCTCTCCTCTCAGGTGTCCTAGGCCGTGTTGCTCTTGATTAACATTTGATCGGGTGCATGGGCTCCTAGAATCTATGAACGTTAGGAAGGCGGTGGCCCGGATCGGCATTTAGCCCCCCGTGTTTTAGGAGTGTGGCTTCTGTGCTGTCCTTTTTCACCTCGTTCAACTATACTCTCTATGTCTCATTACTAGCACTTTCCCTCAGTGTTGGAAGCACGACATGTCCAACCTGATTCCGGAAAAACGAAAGCGTCTGATCCTATCTACCATGGCCCTATAAGTGCTCTAAACTTGTATGCTAATGCTTAAGATGTATTGAGAACATTCTTAACTCTCAACTCTAGAGTCATCTGCGAATCTTCTATTCACTTCTTTCCTGATCGCTGATATGGCTATGGGCGCTGGAGTCTACTGTCGATATACTTTCCTATCTTACTGAATTTACGGTTTTCCGCCCTTAGGAATTTACGGGGAGACTTGCGTGTGCGCTTGACATATCCCAAAATTTGAACGGTACGGGCAATGCGTCACTGCTCTCCAACTCCCTCCTTTGGGGTTTCCTCTTTCTCTTTGCTACTTATGTCTAGTTTTCTTTCCAATCGTTCAATATCTTCAATGTTGATGGGCAACTTCTTCTCCTTTTCACTGTCTATAGTGGTGTTCCTGCAGGATTTCTGCTCTATTCTAGCTGTTATTCTTACTTTTCATAATGACTTCTCACGTGCACATCTAACTTAAAATCAACTCTATATGGATGGTATGACATCGAACTTCTATTCTCAACTCTTTCCAAATTCTGCTCCACGTTTGGAGGCTTCTAGAATCTGCCATTCGTCTAGATCTTTCTGATCTATTCATCGCTGATCTGGAATGAGAATTTCCCGGATGGGTTTCGTCTAAACCTTAGTGAAATCTTCAATTCTTTAAAAACGCAACTTCTAAAAAAAAAAAAAAGAAAAAAAAAAAAAAACGAAAAAAAAAAAAAAAAAACAAAACAAATTCTCCTCTCCAAGACACTTGCCACTTTTGCCTATCTCTTTCGACCGATTCTCCAACCCCCCCGTCTTCCTGTTGACAATTGTAGAGCATCTCCTTGGCCTTACAGTCATAAACAAAAAAATGTCTTGGAAACCTCACCACAACGGTTGCTAGGGCGGCCACCAAGAAACTGGGAGTTCTGTTTAGAATGCGACGACTTTCTTTTCCTCTTCTCAGTTACTCCTAGCTTATAGCAGGCGTCATGCCGCCTTTTGAGTATGCTCTCATATCAGGGGTAGGCTCTGTTCACCCGCAGCTTTTATAGGGTCGAGTCAACGTGCAAAAGGTTAAAATTGTTTCCTACTTCCATTTTCACTTCTGACCCTCTAATTCTTTGGGGTCGCGTGATGATGGTGCTTTATGCCTCTTTCTATAGGTACCGTAGTGGAGTGCTCGAGGGAAGTTCATACCCCGTACCACGACTTTACTTCGCACTCGGTAGCACAAGGGTGCTGTATTGCACATGAGTTTTGTGTTGATATTTGGTAACTCCAGGCTAGTTCGCTGCGTGCTTCCTTCTTTCCTGCCCTGTTTTGTGGAATTCCTTCCATCTTCTGTGTTTCCTGTCTGAATTTAATCTCCCTCCACTTCAAAGGCCTGTTGTGCGTTCGTCTGCGTAATTTTAACGTTAGTTGTTCGATCTGAGAGTGTAGAACACCTTTTCTTGAATAGGGCTCTGTCGTGAGTGGTGGTGCCAACTGTGAAAAATATATATATATCTATATATATATATATATATAATATTAGTTATATATGATATATATATATATATATATATATATTATATAGTAATATATTATATTTTTATATTATATATATATATATAATATATATATTTATATATTAATTCTGAAAATCATTAAGCAAAAATGAAGACTAGAAGTGAATTTTTTTTTATATTAGATTTAAAACACACCATATCATTTGTGTTCGAATTCTTGTAAGTCCGATCCTTTATAGTGAAATAAATAAATCAGCCAAAATTCTTTACTTGTTTCTTTATTATTATTTATTATTATTAATTATTTATATATTATTTTATTATTATTATTATTTATTATTATTATTATTTTATTATTATTATTAATTATTATTATATTTTTTATTATATTATTATTTTTATATTTTTTTATTTTTATTATTATTATTATGTATTATTATATTATTATTATTATTATTTTATTATTATTATATTATATTATTATTATTATTATTATTATTATTATGTATTATTATTATTATTAATTATTATTATTATTTAATTATTATTATTATATTATTATTATTATTATATATCAATAGCATGTATATTATATATTATAATATTATATATATATATATATAAATTATATAGTATAAGTATATTATATCATATTATTATATATTATATATATAATATTATATAGTATAATCTATATATAGATTATATATATTATATACTTATATAATATATATATATAGTAATTAAAGTTATATATATATATATATATTATATAATATATATAATATTATATACTATGATATATAATACTAAAAAGTTACTTAACGCCAATCAACGGAACGGGAGACTCGGACTCAAAAAAGAAAATTTTCCAGGTCCTCTCATGATACATAAATAGACGTTTTAGGGTCGAATGGTAAAAAAAAAAAAAAAAAAAAACTCATAATCTCAACAAACTAGCCAATAGCTACAGCGAAAAGAGATATATTTTTGGAATCCTGGGTAAAGAAATTTATATAAAGAAATGTAAAGAAAAAAAAATTATTGTTAATTATTATAGTAATATGAGGAAAAAGCCTATTTAAGACTTTTATACGTTCTCGTTAAAATAAATAGATCCTGTTCTAGTATAGTTATTGTTTTGTTAATTGATTTTAACTAAAGAAATACCCAAGGCGTATACCGCACCGATGCGCAGGACTAGTCGGGGTCTCTTCGGCTTTCCGGGGAAATACGGGTAGGATACTATTATTCCCCCCTGCCGGGAGGGTGCTCCGACCCGCTCGTTGGGTATTTGCGGGTGTCCGCGGTGGTTTCCTCCGCCGCTCCCCTACGGGTATGGAAAACGTCCCCCCCTGTGTTCCGCCCGTCGGCTCGAGCCCTCACTACATTGCCCGTGTATGAACTACAACAAGATTTTTAATACCGTATATATAATTTCGCCCTAGAACAAGATAAAAAAAAAAAAAAAAAAAAAAGTTTTCATTTCTGTGTAATTAAGTGCTATTTATGTATCATTAGATGCTACCTTGGAAATTTTTTTTTTGACTCCGAGCCCTCACTGTGGCTATTATTAAAGTATAACTTTTGTCCATATATATATATAGTTATATAATATATATTTCATTATATATAATATATATATATATAATAGTATTATATAGATATTTATATATATATTAATATATCATATATATATATATATATATATTCCTATGAATATATATTATATCTATATATAGTAAAATAGGGTCCTGGTTTCGAATTACAGCAGGGGTGAAATGCTTGTAGGTGGTGTTTTATCAATTAAAAATTATATTGCGTTTATTTCATTTTTATTGTTCTGTTACATCTTGGCACCCGGTTCCTGAGTATTTTCACATTGCGCGGTACCCTGTTTGGCCCCAGGCCCGAATGTGAACGGGAGGCCTGCCGGAGGTTAGATTTCCTAGACATGCCTCACTCCTCTGGGAAGCCTTAGATTGCTTTCAGAGGAAAAGTGGCGAGTTTCCTTTTAGTTCATCGTGGTCTGTGGTCAACCACTTGCACGAGTACATATGCTAAGGTCCAGGTTCGAATCCCGCAGATGGAGAGTAAAAGAGGTATTTATCAAATATATACTATAGTATATATAGCTATGATATATAGAAATCATTAACTAACTGAATTACTGATGTGCGTAATATAGTAATATAACTAATATTATATATATACTATATATATTAATGGGTATATAGTATATTATATATTATTAATATATATTACAATATTATATATAATTAATAAGATATATATAGCTATAGTATATATATATAAGAGTATTATATATATTGAAATTATATATATAGTATATTATAGTATATATATTATAGTTATATATATACTATATAATATATATATATTATACTTATAATATATTATATATATATATATATATATATTATAGTATTGGGAATGTGGCATCCCTTAAGGAGCGTTGGGTCTTATTCCACTACACCATGGTGCCTTAAAGAAACCATAGGTTGACTGAGACCCGTGTGAGAGGATTTCTAGTTCTGTAACGCCTGCACAAACCAGATTGTTATACGAGAGCCCGCTCACATCCATTTATTTACTTCACATTTGTAGATGATGCGACCATCTTTTTAAGGACATCTGTTTCGGTCCTACGCACCAGAATCCGTATGGCTCCCTGAGGACATTCTAATAGGCGGCAGTTATCGCTTCCCTTGTCCTCTTTGAAATTTTCTCACAGGATACCATTAGGAGTCAGAAAACGCCAGTTCAATTGTCAGAGGTTCATCGCACAGGTATTGCCAGAGACCTCCCTTATCGCTGTAGTGCCTACCTAGTCGACTGGACCTCCTCATTCGGCCAGTAGGTTTTCCTGATGAGCACCTTCCCCCGTTTTCACAAGTTAAACGAAATCTGGCAATTTCGGAAATTTAACCTCAGGCGTGTCGTTATAGTTATGAACCTCTGAGTGTTCTCTCTCTCACTTTTCTAAGGCATATAAGGTTCTGCAGAAGGCGTTGCCTCTGGAGGGATGCAGTAGTGATTCTCTCGCATGGTGCCGTATTGTTTCCGCTGCAGACACTCAAAAAGCATCACCTACCAGAATTGCTAGGTAGATTCGTTCCGATTTCCCAGTCGGAGGTCCTAGACGCAACACATGATTGGAGTGTGGGCAGCTCTTGCTTTCTTCTTCGTGATTGCGCCTGCTGACACTCTACCAGCTCTTTAGGCAGGGGAACTCCTGCATATTTATCCTCGTTGTTCGGTCACTTCCGGTACTTTCCTGGAGGCGTGAGTGTCCACATTCTCACAGATCCAAGGGACATCACTTGCGTGGCATCCCGGTACATAAAAAAAGCACTCGCCGAGAGAGGCCTGAATATATTTTGGAGTATATGTCTCGGAATCCACAAGATAGATCATAGCCGGTCACATCTCTGGAAGTAAGGACAACCTCACGACAATCGCTTCTTTATTAGGTGTCCGTGAGCTCAACTCTCTGTCTCTCTACGCTGACTCTGTACACTGGATGAAGGAGTATGGAACCAGACGAGGCGTTTGAAAGACCCTAGCTTCCATTTCCATAGAATGTCTCTACTATCAGACTGGCAGTGGATGCTCGCTTCCCGGCAATAGAAGAATCTCCCTCATAAAGCATAGGAGAATAAACCATCTTTATGGAAATTCTGCACCCCTTGCGTACCATCCTCTTTCGCGCAAACAAGCTTTTTTCTCAGCCTTCCATGGTTCCGCTGTCTCTCTCGGTATTTATAGACTTCAAGTAAAAGCTGTTTACAGCTCGCTATATGTCTGAAACCCGGAACGTAAATACCAAGATGTATAAAAGGTGGATTTGTGAATGTCTTTCATGTCAACGTTAAACATTGAGAAGTACTAAAGAGGCACACCAAGGCTACCTCTATGCTACAACGATTCTCTTGCTCCTGAGGCGACATCTTCGAGAAGAGTTTACATTCGACATCGTTTTGGACTGTCTCACTGCTTACTGGCGGTCATCGGTACATTCTTACGTGCAGCCAATCGGTTTCACAGCGTTGTGGTACCGAACGCAAAATCCCTCTCTCTCTCTGTGATTCAAGCGGAAAAATCTATACGCAAGGGCATTTTCATGGACTCATGGTTTCGGCGTTCGTTTCGCGCTCGACCTTTACCTACGGATCAAGTGGAAGGTCACTTAATCTTTTGCTCAGTTGGTGAGAAATTGTGTATATTCACATGCGTCTTCCTTGGTTCAAGAGTGGCTTTTGCATCACAACCTTTTGGCTCCATCCGTATATCGAATGGATAAGTGTGGTCGTGTTTATCGTCCACCAACGGCGTTCCCTTTGTAGCTCCAGCCCCTCCGGAGGCTGGACTGATAACTCTTCACTTTTAGTCTGGCTTGATAATCATGGGCGAAGATCCTGACAAGATGTTGAGCGAGGAAAGAGGATTATATATATCTCTGATCTGCTCTAAAGCAGTCAATGTCAAGGCTATTAAGGAAGACTTCAATGCTACTGCTTCTGAATTTGTCTGTAGTTGCAGCACTTCGCTTTGCCTGGAGTGATTTCTTTTCACAGTCTTCTCCCCTCCTTTCTCAGATCCTCTTTCCTATCTTACCCGCTTGAACACTGTCCTGCGTCCTGGGGACCCACACCTACTCGGCAACAAAAAGTGCGATTAATCCTGGTCATCCGAAGGATTCTGCTATCGTGCACACAAGTTTTCATGAGGAAGAAGTCTCTTGTACGATCCAACGTCCTGTCTGGTCAGAGGTCGCTTTGTCTATTCGATCGTCTCAAGCTGGCTTGCTTTGGAGGCAAATATACTCCTGATAGCTCAGCTTTCCGCTTGATCCTGTGCACCATTTCGCGGCTCCAGTCGTTCCTCAGCTATTTCTGTCAGAGCACACACCTATCTCTCCACGCTGCAGATTAATTCCTTCTACTCACCACACATACCGACTACCCCGACCATTCCCTCACGCAAGCCACTGCTTTATGCGCTTGGCGTACTGGATCAGGAAAGCATCATGAGATGCTTTCTATGAAACGTTGAACAACTGAAGACAATCAGTTCGTCTGCACAGCGTCCCTCATTACTCGCATATCCTGTTTTTTGACGCATTCTTCTTTTCTTCGTTATTCTAATACTACTTTAGCAACGCCGTTCGCCGTATGGCGCAGCACGGACGAACTTCTTCTCAACGTATCGCTCATTTTGCCCTGGCTCCTTCGAGGCAGCGTGTAGAACGCGTAGTGGGTGACAAGTTCGATGGCCTAGACGCTATCTCGACTTACTTACTTACGTCTCGCTACTACAATGAAGGGGGGGGGTGCTGTAGTGATAGCCTATTGCGAAAGCACTGTCGTTTACAGACTGTGGTAGCGTCGGTGTGCGGCAGCATCAAGCCGCCATTTTTCACTTTTTTCTGTATGTGTTGTTATTGTGTGTAGCGTGATTCTTAAATCTGATGGCCAAGACAGAATTTTACTGTTATTTGTTTAATCTAGGATACCAGAGTTGAAGGCTTGACTTCTTCAAGCCTATTTGATCCTCATCGACTTCAACTCGATTTCAATTGTTGTGATGAAGATAGACCAATTAAAGTTTATTTCTTGTTGACGAGATTCAATTACCTACCAAGCACCTCGTTACAATATATATATATATATATAATATATTAGTATATAATATTAAGTATCTATATATATTAGGGTGTTTTGTGTATTATTGTTATGGTTACTGTATGTAGGTATATATGAAGATGTTATATATACTATTAGGGGTATTAAGATATATATTGTATGTATATTAATATATATGATATATATACTATATTATTATTATAAGGTATATATATATATATTATATATATAGTATATATATATATATATATATAATATATATATTATATATATATATAGGTGTATATATTATTTATTATATTATATTATGATATTATAGTATATATAAATATAATATATATGTAGTTTTAGGAGTATGAATAGTATAAGCTATATATATGATTGATTATTATTATATGTATACTAATGTAAATTTACTCATTTGAAGAGAGGTGTCATTACCTAAATCGCTGTAGGGTTTTGGTCAGGGGAACATTGTGTTACATTTATGATTTCCTGAGCAAGAGTGGATTAATAATACAAAGATTAGTCTAAGAATTGAATAGCAACTCTCCTTTGCTCAACTTATTTTTGAAATTAATAGCCACATGCTAGATGTGATGTTGTCGTGACACGATTCCAGGATGGCGCACTTCTCTGCATAGATAGTATTGAGAGGAGACGTGTTATTTTGTTAATGTTCATAATAAATTGTTCTTGTTGTATTGTGTTTGCTATGTTTTTAGTGACTGTGTGGGTAATTGAAGTTAGAGTAATGCCTTAGACCGTTAGCTTTGATTAACAATAATTTACAAATGAATCCCTCCAATCTACGGACCCAATTTTCTTGCGCTTTTTCCGATAGCTGATGAGACAAGAACTCTAATCCGCTTGGCGCTAGCTCAGCGACGAGGTATAGTTTAGTGATCGGTATCGCAAAAACTTGTTTGTTTTGATTCAACTTGAGGCTTCCGTGAATCTCATGTAGCTTACTTGTGCGATATATAATAGTTATAGTTGTAGTATATTATTATGATTCATGTATGTTAAGTAGTATTAGTATATATAATATGATTAATTAGTCTTTATTAATGATATTTATTTATATAGCTATATCAAAGTATATATTGTATAGTGAATCCGGATGATCTTTAAAGACGTATTTTATTGAAGTATCAGTATTTAGAATATAAATATGTAGTACGATTTATTATTATTATATGATATAAGATGTATATTATTTATATATTATATATATATATAGTATATATATATATATATATATTATATTTATATATTATATATATTATAAGTTTATATATATATATATATATATGACTTTAATTAAAAGTATATATACAATCTATGTATTGATATTATTTAATATATAGTATATATTATATATATAGTATTAGAAACATGTAAAAGGTTTGGTGAATTTTTCAATTCATTAGTAAGCAGTCGGATCTACAAGAATCTAAACAGCAATAGCTGGATGGGATCTTAATCTAGTAAAGTAAGTCAAATGTTGTAATATTAAAGGATCTTCAGTGTCTCCTGCAGTCTAGTTTATATAATTTTTCAGATGATTATATATATATCGCAAGTAATAGTGGAGTGATGTATACATTATGTACGAAGTACTTCAGGATCTTTAGAGAGGAATAGGAGATACGATATGTACTTTAAGTCATCTTAGGTATTATAATATAGTCATTTGCATATGTATAAGATAATTTAGGTGATATGACTAGGGTATACGATTATGAATTATTTAGACGGGTGGATAATTACTATAAGTGTATATGAATTAGGTCGGTAAGTGGACAGACGTTGTACTGTACAGATGAGTAATAACGATAATATATATATCTATGGTGAGTTATTCATATATGTATATATAGGTTGATATATTACTTATATTATATATATATTTTTAATAATTATATGATATAATATAATATAAATATTAATAGTATAAAATATAATATAGTATAATATAAGTATATATTATATTATATAATATATATCATAGTAACGATACGTATATATTTAAGTATAGTATATATATAGTATATATATATATAAAATATCTTAAAATATCTATATATATATACATATGATATATATATATTATATATATATATTATATATATATATATATATGATCTTATAATAATATATATAATAATTATTAATATATATATATATATTATTGAAATTGGTATCTATGCAAGTAGAAATATTTACAGATACAACCGTAATACCAACTGTGAGTTATTATATTTCGAGTT
>JABUQX010014340.1:0-22500 GCA_015478945.1 Trachelipus rathkii
GGGAGAGGGAGACAGGAGAGATATGTTACTCAAAATACTGTGGATTCGATTTGCGAGTAATTCGTGTATCGTTACATAGATCTAATATATATATATATATATGTATATATACTATATTATTAAATATATATTATCTATAGCGAGTCTGATTATATATTTACCCATTAATACGTAATATTGATATATAATTATATATATATAATATATTTATATTTATTAGCTAGTCTATATAATATATTACTATACATATATAATAATATATTATATATTTTTATATTGTACAATATTACCTTATAGTATATATAAAATATTATAATATATATATATTATATACCTAACATATATATGCTATAATATATATATTAAGTAGTATATTACCTTTAGAAACGTAGTTGTGGATGGTGTTTTATATTTATAATTTAGATATTTTATTCTAACTACCTGAGAACTAGAAACGCTAACATTTCATTCACTATTTTTTAAACACTTACTACTTACTTAAAGAAATAATAATACTAATAATACTATTTAGTATCTAAATCGCATAACTATTATAATTAATATAATAGTATAAGTAATAAATATATTAAATAATTATAGGTGATATAAATAAGATTTACTAAATTGTAAACATACATAAGTAATATATATATAATTTAATATAAATAATATACATAATATAATATATACATACATATAATCATAATGAATAATTAATGAATGTAATTAGGTAAGATTTAAATGATATATCTATCAACCAAAATAGATTACATTTAAGTTAATAATATCATAATTAATAATAAAAAAAACAATCATATTATTATATAATTATAACAACAACAACAATACAACAACACAACAACACAAACACACACCACCCCACACACACCACCGTAGTCATTCCTTACACAATAAGAATAATTATTAATACATATATAGTAATCAATAATGTACCTTTACAAGATATACATATTTAATTTAAATTAAAAATTATGATAGAGTAATTATATATAAGGTAATATTGTGGATATATCACACACATAGACAAATAATAATAATTATTAAATTATGACATAATATTAATTACCTCCTAATTTATAATATTTAAATTGTATTAACGTAATTAAAAATAGCTATTCTATCTCATACTAGTAACTTTGATATCTTGACGGGACTGATATATTAGTATAGGCATAATATCATAGTTAGTACTTCAGTTAGTTCTTTAATTACTCTAATTTAATCTTACTACTTAGACTTACTTAAACTATCTTGACTAAAAATATAATAGTAAGAGGTGTAGGAATAAATTCCAGATTAACAACTAGCATAATGTTTTATAATAGTGAATTAAGGGAGGATGAAGTTCAATAGACATTCTATAAGATTAAATTAATTATCCAATTTTTGAATCAATATAATTATATTAATATTAATTGATAAAGGTGATACAGGGAATATCATAATAGATATATTCTGCGAGTGCTGATAATAATGAATGACATATAGCAATAAGTACAAAGAATATTTATGTAATTAACTACCCTACGACTTATCATATTATATAGATATTATAATACACATATTATACTAGTAATGATTATATGTCGCGAACCAACATGACATACTCTTCTAAGCACGTACTTTAATGCACCTTAGCTCACTTACAAACTTAAGACTGCTACTCACTCCGGATGGTACTATGACTAGTAGACTATAGGCATTAAACTATTGATCATATCATTTATATATATGTGAGATAATAATATAATAAAATACTAATGTTAACATAAATATAGTTAATTTAATATTATTGAAATATTTATATAATAAAATAATCTAAGATATAATTAATAAGAATTAATATATATAGATCTAGTAGTATTTTTATATTAAGATTAATAAATGAAAAATAATAATCATCATAATAATACATGATCATCATCAGATAACTTAACTACCTATATAGTCAATACAGCATTTAAGTATTATTTTCTGCATGCTGTAACATTTATATTACATTTCTTATCTATTATGCTAAGGAGAGTAATGTGAGAATTAATGATACCGATAGGCGATGCTGACAGTTCGGTGATTCGAAGATATAATAATTTACATAATAAGTTATAGTTGAATATTTTAAAAGATAAAACATTATTTACTAAAGTGAATTGTTTATTTTTAATAAGTAATAGTATGTAATTTAAAGATGGCAACTCACCTAGAAGTGAAGATTAATTCTTTATTTTTAGTATATTCTATAAAAAGTGCTTGAAAAGGTTTTTTAAAGAATTTTATCCTATTATGCTATTTATAATGCATATGGCTAGTCACTTCTCATATTTTGAATGAATTAGGTGAATAGAGCGGCTCATGTCTATTTCTTATCACAATTAACATAGTATTTATATCTATACTCATTAATGGTACCTTTAATGTTAATCGTACTCAATTTTGAAAATTAATAGCGTCCTTAAACTACGAATAAGTCGTAGATACGAGGGGCGCCACTTCGCATCTGGTATACTGTTATTAAGACTATTAGTCATGCATAACACATGGACCATGAGCCCATGACGTATCTATTATTGCTACAGTATATTCCTATAAGCAAACTATGAGACTATAAAAATATATGAGTAGTTGTTGTTTTAAAAGCAAACAAACATGAAATATAAATGAAATACGCTGAGAATAGCGATTTAAAAATATAATAATTATTTACGAGTACTGTAATTTGGTAATATAGTCTTAGATTTTAAAAAATTGACAATATTCAATTGAGGTTAGAGAGATATCGTGCGTTATGTAGTTACATGATACAATAGAATAATTATAGATGTGTAAATATAATTATCGCAGTAACATAAAAATCAATATAAATAAAATTCAAGCGTATAATAATACGGCTAATCCTTACCATTAGAATAAGGGTGTACCTAATTTGCAACAACTAACATATATGGTGTTCATTTAGTACCCCACCACAAAACTATTAATAAATTCCAACATTTATGTTAAATATTTATATATAATAACTATATATATATTATAAATAGAGACTTTAATCATAGTAATTATTTACAACTAGATAAGTTATTAAGTATAGTCGTAAATAATGCTAATCTATAAAATAACAATTATTAAGATATCGCACAGAAATGTATAGTAGGGTATATAATCCATGATATTATCTCCATTAAGTAAATCATGAATGCTGGAAGCAATATATAGAAATGATCTACTGAAAGAAGATATCATACTAGAGAAGACTACTAGAGAGATATTTACTGAGAAAGTTTATCAAACCGTATAACGCTTAAACTGAATATTATCTCCATTGTAAGAAAATCATATCTTTTATAGGCATATTCTGATATATGACGTATATAATATTATAATCAATTATATATTATAATTAGATTAAATAATTTTTGACAATTCATTTCATATAATCATATATTGTTATGTCACTGTAGAGAGAGTTAGTCTCCTAGTCTTTAACGCTAATGTCAGAGTCGTAAGTCAGGATCTTGACTATTGCTGAATTGGCTGTTTCTGTAGAATTGGCTATATTTTTGTAATCATGTTATATCATATACAATTTAGTAGATTGAATTAGTAGCATAAGTATACATTATAAGTATATAGATTATATATTTAGGTATAGGTATTATAGTATTATTTTTGGGAGTTCTGTGTGTATTGAGGATTGAAATCTTATATTTATAGTATATCATAATAACTTAATAACAAAACATATCGTTTTGTTATCCAAACCTTCAGTACTCACCTCCAAGAGTATATATATACGTTAGTCTATATACGGGGGATTTTAGGTAGATTATATTAATGTATTAGTATAAACTGATTATGTATTTACAGTTTTTGAATAATAAAATATTATAAAAAGCCTTATTAAGCTAGTGATCGTATTAATTTCTAATGGAAACTAAAGTACAATATACTTTAAGGAGAAATCTAACAGCAACTATTATCCTGGCTGTTATTTTTTTATAACTTACTATAATTACGTTATATATATTAGTTTTTAATTTTAGTTGGAGTTACTGACAAGCACTCGGGTAAGTGTATTAAGTATTATATGACGTACTATCTTACTATATTATATTATATATCAGTATTTAATATTTTTAGCTAAAATTATCTAAAATAATGGCCTCTAAAAAAGTATACAAATATTTTAGTTGATATCATGACGATAAATTTTTTTTATTCTTCTGACGTCTGGTAAATATATTATACTTATAACTAGATTAGTCTTCCCATGGTTAATATTAGAATGTCTTATTCGCCTCTGTTATGCGGTATATTATATTCTGATTTCCTAACAAATTTGGGGTAATGGTCTCGGTTTTCCACCCTCGCTTTAAGGAAGGATGTGAATGTATGTTAGGCTTTTACACGAGGGCTTATAAGGCGGAATGTTCCTCACTAATCCTCTTGGCTCCCTTGACCATTTTTTCTCCCTGCGTTCCTCACGATCTGACGGCGTGTGACGTCAAGAATGGTGTTCCTTTTTATTTCCTCTTTGGCGAATTAGGGTAATCTACGAGAGTTCCAGGTGCTACGACAGAGTTTTAATATAGGACTTTCATCGAATATCCGCATGATACTTCCACTCACTGCCGATGACCCTCGTAATCAATTTCGATTTATGGTTGCCTCTGCTCTGATCTGGGCGCTATGATATTAGGATACACAATAGTGTGAATATGAAATTAAGAAAGATATTCACATGAGATCACTAATGTTAGTAAGAAACTCTAAAAGTTACAAGTTGAAACAACACGTGGAACCATTAAAAAAAAAAAAACATCTAAATAAGGTGAGCTGTCTCGTGTTCAATAGAAAGTCGCGGAGATGAGTAATCTGTGAATGATGAATATAAAATTTGGTGTTCGTATTGAATGGTCTTAGCATCTCTTAGTTATAGGGTTGCTCTTTTATTTGGTAATCAACTAGGTTGTGAGAACTATGCTTTAATGAAAATTTATTATAATTATCATATATATTATATTATTATGTATATTATAATATATAATATATCTATATTATAATGATATAATATATTATATGATTTTATATATACTATTTATACCTTTCTGTCTTAGTCCTAACATCTGTTTATGTGATGGAATATGCTCATTGCGCTTATTTACTTTTTAATATTTCCCGCAATATTTAATTTATTATACTTACCTCTTATATTTAAGTCCCGCAGTGCTGCAGCTACAGTCTGCAGAGAATTGGGTCAGTGGGTGGTTTTTCATTACTATCTCAATTTTACTTATATACGGTGATAATTTTGCGTATGTTATATCGTCTATATGTGAGTGTGTAGTTATAACTTATTAATGTGTATCATTATATATAGTCGTTTTTCTTGGTTCTCGAGAGTGAGTTCTCCTTACATGTCACTATTAATTAGAAACAGGGCCAATTCGCCGTGAAGGTGGTGATTATCAAATTATTTATATATATCATATAACTATATATTTCATAAAAGATTAACTCAAATTATGTTACGTACCTAATTTGGAGATATTGCACGGCATATGTGCCGTATACGTGATAGATATCATACTCGTTCCTCTAAATAACCTTTGCGCGAGAGCAATAGTCTATCATCTCCTACTTTGCTTCCACCGTTCGCTGTCATGTTATATATGTAGTTAATCTTCAGTATAAGGTTAAATTGTAGCGGGGTTGAGTAATATCACTAGCATAGTCAATTAGCATATAAGAATACGATATCGACATTACATACAGTTACAATGATCGTGTGAAAGCAGTTAGAGTAGATATGCATAGTAATCATGACTACTGAATTGCACAGACTTATAGCTCGTATCATTATAAGACGGACTTGTGACGATATTTAGGCTTAGCTGTACATGTTCATATCTGCCATGCATCTCACATAATGTGATTGATATCATATATTTGAGTACATAATACTTTGATTATTTTTGATCATTTGGTAAAAATATTTAAATATTTATTCGTTTAGTATTGTATACACTTTCATAAACTATAATTTGAGTACTAGAGATCATTTCTATTCTGTTCTTGAATTTTTCATCACTGGGAAGTTGCTTTCTGGGAATTACTTTTAAATTCAGATTATTGAAACTCTCTTGATATAAATATATTATTCTATTATAACTAGGATAATATTACTATATTTATATATAATTAATATATAGTATCATAGGTATATATATATTTAAGTTATTATATATTTATTTATTATATTATATATTATAATATATAGTATATTCACTATATATATTAAACTATTATATTAGTAATATATATATATACTATATATCATATATATATTAATATATACTACTTATTTTATATCTTAATATATATATATTATATTATAATCTATATATTTATATACTATCAATATAATTATATATCATTAACTTATATTATATTATAATATTATATAATAATATATTATATTCTACTATATATTAATACTATAGTATATTTATACTTAATTTATATATATATATATTATTTATATTATATATATACTATTATATTATACTATATATATAGTAGGTATATAATTGGATTATAATAATATTTATTTTTTATTTTATACGGGTTTACTATATAATTTATGTTATTGTGAGTTGGTTATAAAATTACTGTACCTGAGTATAGAGGTATAGGGGGTTATATATATATGTATATATGTCCATAGTAGGTTTTAATACTATTTAATAGTATCGTATTGGGTTATATAATTTAATTATTAATTATATAGCTAGAGGCCTGATAATATATATAATAGTATAATATATTAGTATAAAGAGATGAGAGTAGTTAGAAGATGAGATTAGGATGTAGTAGTAATGAGACGA
Organism: Trachelipus rathkii; assembly: GCA_015478945.1. NCBI lineage: Eukaryota > Metazoa > Arthropoda > Malacostraca > Isopoda > Trachelipodidae > Trachelipus > Trachelipus rathkii. The sequence goes on from JABUQX010014340.1 coordinate 6,906, forward strand.
AGAATAGAGATGATAGTAAGAGAGATTCAGAAGATGAAGGGAGAGAGACATAGATATAGACAGAGTAGACAGAGGACTGCTAGCAAAAGAAGAGCCCCATTATATTGTTGATATTATAATATCCCAGTGATTTACATATGTGAAGTATTCACAGACTGTCGAGTTATACTCTTTATTACTTAGTGGTATATAATTATATTATATTATATTGTTATACCTATTTTATATAAGGTACTCACCCTCTTTTACTAAGAGATACTTTGATGCAATACAGCCCATATATATAATATTTTACTATAATATCGTGTTAATATATCTTTATAATACTTACTATATATATATTATTAATTTAATTAATATATATTTATTTGTATTATATATTTTATTGTGTATATCTTATAATTATATATAGTACATATGAGTAGAGTATTGTATTAATTATTATGTATAGTATAATATATTAATATTATTAATATTTAGTAATATTTTTAATAATATATAATAATACTACTACTACTATAATATATATTATCAATATATATATATTAGATATATGAATATAGTATATTATATATATATATATAGCCTATTAGATATATATTAATATATATATATTATTATAATTATAATATATATATATATATATAATATATATATAATACATATATTATATATATAATATATTATCATATATTTATATATTATTAATATAATATATTATAAATATACTTTCAATTATATATATATATAATAAATATTCATATATATTAATAGTATATACTATATTATTAATATATTAACTATTTATAATATTATCATCGTATATATTCATATTATTATTTTATATTTTATATAGTAATATATTATATTTATATTAATATATATATAAATATAAAAATATTAATATATTATTAATATATATTTATAATTATAGCTTTATAATAATTGGCGACTCCAGTAACTTTTACTACACTCGTGCTCTCTCTCTTCTCTCTCTCTCGTTCTCTCTCTCTCTCTCTCTCTCTCCTTCTCTTCCTCTGCTATATATATACTATATATGAACTATATATATATATATTGTGTGTCTTTATTGAGCTTATTTTTTCTTTATTTTTTTATTTTATTATTTCTAATAGGAACCACAACCTGTAATACTTATTCTATTTCATGATATAGTATAGTACCTCTCATCACCTCATCTTGACTTTAATGTATTATTTGTTGTGTTTTTTTTTTTAATTTATTCTACTTAGGCCCATATGGTTGACTAATGGCTAAGGTGGGTTCCTATAGCAATCTCATATCAGGGGCATGTAACACCAGAGTAGGACGTTATTTACTATCTGGCGGGTATTTAGCATATTTAATGTCTATTGATATATTTGCTGATGTTCATGAGGGTTTACGTCTCGGTGTAATTAAGATAAATTACTCGTGTCGACTCTGCTATATTATTTATTGTTGTTGTTCATTTGTATCGTTATCTTCTTGCCTGCTTACTATATTGGTCTTATTCTGTGTATTATAGTATTACTATTGAGCGTATTTTTTTATCCTTTTGCTTATTTATATTTTTGTTTTTTTTTTGGATATTCGTATATGTGAGCTACAAGAAATTTAAAACCCTTATGATTAGTTTGTTTGTTTAGTGTTTATTGTGTATTTGCTTATTTTCTTGCTTTTTTCTTTGCTTTTAATTATTGTGTTACGGATTATAGGCTATTTAGATTATGTTGGTCATGCTTATATAGATACTATTCACACCACATATATATCTGCTGTACTAGGTCGACGGCTTTTATATTCTATATTAATATGATATTATTAGTATTTATTTGTATATATTATATATATATATAATATACTGTGATATATAAAACTTCTAAATCGTTTTTCTTTATCAAACATTTTCTAAAGTTTTTTTTGAATTTGTAACATTTAAATATTTAAAATTTATGTTGTAATTCACGAGACATTTTTTTTAACACTACTTTTATCTTTACCCTTTTCTTTTCATTAATGGACAAATTAACTGCCGCATTTTAATGGGTAATAGCGTTATTTTAATAGCGTATTCTACTGGTCGATTTCGTTTTAATCTTTGTCAGTAGTTATATTTACTTTTTCTTCCGACCTCTTCATTTTGAATCAAACTCATTCCGAGGAAAGTTTATTTATATTTGTGATGAACAATATCAGTTTTTAAATTTGCAAATGTTAACCCTTCCGCTCGATGGGCATCTGTGGTGCAGAGTTCTGAATCTGGCCTCTTTGCTGATATAATCATATATTACTTGTATGTGTCACTCTATTACTTTCTGTATAGTATTTGGCTTAGTACTTACTCTTTATCTCTGCATTATGTTGTTCATAGTTGCCTTATTAGTAATTAGTATGCGTCATACGTTAAGTAGGTTTTTTCTATTGAGTTTCGGCTATCTTAATAACTATGAGCGTGAAGCTGGTAGTTCTATTGTTAACTAACTAATATTTTCTGTTGCCTACTGTACCTTGTACCGTTTTCTTACTATTTAACTACATCGTTCATTTTTAGTACTTATTTATTATGATTTTTTTGTAAGTTATATTATACTAGTTATATATGTTCCTATTATTGTGCTGTAGCGCTAGCTGCGTTTCGGTTTATTATGAGTTTATTATTATCTTTTGAGTTACCATTTGCTTTAATTTTTTAACTTTCTAGAGGTGAAGTTTGATGTGCATTGATTCCGTAAAATCGAGCAGTCTCATTACCATGTATGACGATGAGGCGTGATAGCAGGTGGAACGGGAAGGACATATGAAACTGAAGAGAGAGAGAGAGAGATGAAGAGTTGACGAGAGAGAGAGAGAGAGAGAGAGATGATTTAGTACTAGAGTTAGAGAGAGTAGGAGAGAGAGGAGAGAGTATGAGGCCCCAATTAAGAAACCTCGCAAGTATAGAGAGAAAGATAGATAAGATAAAAGAGGGGAAACTTCTAAAGAGATAATTGGTTAAACATATCATCCCTTATTATTTCCATATAGTATATTATTATGGTTTTATTTTTAATATAATTTTGGCTATAATTGCTATACTTATTTCTATCATTGAATGCTGTCATTTGTTGTTTTTTTTTTTTTTCATATTTATATTTATTAGTAGTTTATATATATACTTTAATATAACTTTTTTTTCGGTAGTAATATATACTGTATATAGCTATATATATTTATTTATTTTCGTTTCGTTTTTATATTTTGTTTTTGAGTTTTTTATTAGTATTTTTATTCGGTATATTATTTTTTTTTTTTTCTACTATTACTATTACTTTGTCTCCTGTTCTATCATTTACCTAGTTTCTTATGATTATGTATTTGATTCCGTAACACCTTTTGATAATATACATTATATTTTAGTAAGTGATATCTATATATATATTTTCGTTTTGATATATCTTTAATATTAATTATCTTATATTATTTTATTTATATATATTATATATATTAGTATCTATATAACATAGCGTATGCATTAATATATTGCTTTATTTATTGTTTGAAATATTGCAGTAATATATTAATATAATATTATTATCGTATATGATATGTACTTAAATATATATATATATATATATATATATATTATATTATATATATTTTCTATTATATTATATGATATTAACTATATTATATAATATATTCTATTATAATAATATTTATATATATATATTTTATATTTTATTTTATTTATATATATCATATTATATATATATATTATATATTCTAGCGTGACTACAGCCCTTTTTAACCTTCTCGGGCTCGTCTCCTCTCTCTTATAACTAATTATAGATCCCTATATATATATTTTATATTATATATATATATTTATATTAACTATGATTACGTATATATATATATATATTCTATATTTTTATGTATTAATTATCTATTATTTTATACAAATATCTACTGTATACTTATATATTTATATATATATACTATCTTTATTATATATATACTTTATATTTAAGTGAGTATTGGTTTTTATCATTTTTAATTCTTTCAACTCTCTAACTCTATCCATCGACCGATTATTACAGGCAAAAAAGAGAATATGATCTTTATGAAATGATGCTATAAGAATAGCAAGAATATATCAAACAAAAATTCTCTATCCTAATTTCAAGACACACACATTCTAACAGCTATTTCATTTGGTCACGAAGTCGCCTTTTTCTTTATCCTGACTGAAAATAGTTTATAATTTAAATTAAAATGATTCTCACAGTTTTTGTTTCAATTTTACTATAGATTGTTTGATGTTGTTATGTAAATCTATTATTCATGCATGTTTGTGTTGACCAATTGGTGTTCGCAAACAGAGGTAGAAGTAGATATGTTTACTGGGTAAAATTGATTGAAATACTTTGTTCTTATTATAGATCTTTGATCCGTGTGCCATAATGTTTGGGATCTTCTGTCGTGCTGTAGGAGCATTTGAAGCGGTCAGCGAGTATTATGCGGGTCGTCCTCCTGATATATATATCGTAGGTACGTACGAGCATAGCTTTTAGGTTCTATATTTAGTGTTTTTGTAGTGTCTAATTATATGTATATATTTAGGTTATCTTATTTAATGTATATAATTATAAGGTCATGTTTTTTTATCGTGTTAATATGCTAACTTTTTTTTAGGGATAGTAATATATTGTTAATTATGATATATGACCATTAAATGCCTATTAATATATATATATCTGTTTTAGTAGTTACTATACTATATCGTAAGAGGTGGCTAATCTATACTCTATAAGATCTTAGGGATTTATTACTAGTTAGACATTATCACCTGATGTAGGATTATCATTAACATCTGCGTTCTATACAATTTAAGTCAGACTTTGAGTAATAATAATCCACATACATAATCCTATTAATAGTTAAGTACATAGTAAAAGTATATCCAACAAAACACTTCACTATTAATACAACGGTAATTGAATATAGTTTATCTCTACATCTATATAGACACCCCTTTTTATAACTATATAGTGAGCAAACTTTATTATGTGCAATTTGAGTGTTATTACTATATAGAGTACTGAGTGATAATATAAAATATTATCGTACAACCATATCCATATGATTCCCCATATTATCATCCTCTCATTCTGCTTATATTAAATATAAAACTGTATAGTAAATAGTGTATCCTATTTTTAATTATTACGTACCTTATAACATTAATATATACTTATATATATATATATACTTACTATATTTATATAGTATATTAATAGACTAGCTGATCAGTAATGTACGCAATCATAATTATCTAAGTATTCCTTACTATATTATGTAATATTTACCTTTATTACTAGTCTGGTTAAACTTAAATTACTCCAAGTCTATATTAGTTATCTTGTATTATACCAAACATATCTTAATATTATTAATATCATTAGATTTGCAGAAAATGAATGTCATATGTACAATTATTTAGAATATTAAAGATATTTAAGAAAAAATGTAATACTAATGTAGTATAGTATAGTATTATATATTAGTATGTAATATATATATATTTAATTATATATAAATATATATATATTCATCAATCATATATATATTATATTAATATATTAGTATAGTAATATACATAATATATATATATATATTAATATATATAATATACTACTATGTTCTTATAGTATATAAATTATATATTATAAATATTACTATATGCATATAGTTATAGTAAATTAAAAATAATGTTCTTAATATTTATTATACGGAAACTTTATTAATATTAATATATTAAATTATATTAGGTAATAATTTACGTAGATATAATAAAAATACTTTAATTTGTTTAAATATCACCAAGGTAGATTTCACCGATAACTACGATATTTTGCTAAGTAGGAAATCGAAATAAAATCAAATACATGTTTGCCGAAAATAATCCTGATGATCAACTTTCACGTTTTACTATATACCTGATTTCAACACATATTATATATATTAGAGTCTTTATACAAAGCTCCTACATTATTATTAACAATTTTGTGTTTCATTATACTTAATAGTATTTTCCAGATAACAAAAATATATAGTATAGTAAGTCTAAGTAATAGAGGTATTAAAATATAGTTATTATAGTTATTGAGATTATATTGTGATTATATTGATTACATTTTTCTATCTTAAATTTTTTATTATGCATAATCATATAGAAATATTATAAAGTAATAGATAGATAAAATATATTCTAGCATAAATATATAATAATTATTAGCAATATAGATAAAAATTGATAAATAAATATGAAAAACTAAAAAAGACAATAGATAATTAAATAAATAATAAAGATAATAATGAATCCAATGAGAGGACCCATATGTGACATAATTATCATTCAATTACATCAACATATAAGCGCTATATATCACGATCCGGATACACACTAATACATTAATTGAGTATTCAAGTAGTCATATATACATCCATAAAAACTCAATAATAATTAAGCATATAATTAAATATAATAATATTAATCACAATTAAACATAGTTACACTAAAAATATATAAATAATAATTACTAAATTCAAAAATTAAGATAATATACATAATGTATTAAAAGAAAATAATTAAAAAAATAAGAATAATTTATTTTATTACTAAAACGATAATCTTGTACTTACCTATAAATATATAATCAAATAATAATGTATTGTTATTATTGATTTATTATTATTATTCTATCTATTATTATTATTATTTAATCTATTATTTAATTACTTTCATTATATTATTATTATCTCATTATTTATTCGTTATTTATTATTTATATATTATTAATTATTATTATTATTAATTTTATCTCTATTATTTCATTATTTACTTCTTATTTTATATTCATTGCATGTGATCTGAGTGTATGGAGTTATGTCATATAATTATCTATTTCATATCATTGATTTACTGTCCATTATTGTTCTTCCCATAACTTATTTATTATCATCTATTGCATTATTCTTCGATGATTTATTATCTTTTTAAAAAGTTTTATCATTGTTGCAAATTTTAAGACTTCACTAATGTCATTGTGATGGTTATGAAGTTATTATTCAAGTTGGGTTGTGACGTATTGGTTAGATCATATCTTCCACATTACTCTTATATTACGAGACTAATTTTTCAAAGTGTGGTTATTTATTTAATTCATCTATATTATTAATATCTATGTAAATTTATGTTAATTTATTAATTAATTATTATGTATCTATTATTATTATTTCTCTCATATTTTCATTTATTATCTTCTTTATTTCCTACTTCACTTATCTATATTATTCTCTCATTATTATTATTATTATTTTCAAATCATTATTATTTATTCATTATTAATTATTATTATTATTATTATAAAATATTAAATCTCAATTATCTCTATCTATTAATTATTCTTATTATATTCTATGTATTAATTATTATTAATTATATTAATTTATTATTATTAATTATTCAATTTTATTTAATTATTATTATTACTTTAATTTCTGTTTATTGTAATTAATAATATTTATCTCTATATCTCTTACTTACTTCAATTCATTCATTTTATTACTTATTTCATTATTATATTATTATTATTACTCAATTAATATTAACTAATAATTAAATTTAATTTAATATAGACATTGATTATTTAAAATAATTTATATAATTAGTTATTATATATCTATATATTATACTATTATATTACTTATTAATTTAATATATTCTACATATTATTATTATTATTTTTTATATATTGTTTTTATAAATTATTATATATACTATACTATAATCATATATAAATATATTATAATTAATATAATATTATATATATATATACTATTAATATAATATTATTATCATTATTATTATATATAAATATAACATCTATTATTAATAGATATATCATTATATATATATTATCTATTAAAATATTACTATATATTTATCAAGGATATGAAAAATCACAAAAAATTAAATTACAAAACTGAAAAGTGAGGAAACTTTGTAACAGTAGGTCGGTAATGTGAATAAAAAGTGTTATTGCCAAGAAGCGCGTTTTGTGGATAATGATAATATTGCTTATTAGTTTCGTCTTTATATTGTCAAGTGAACGTTTCAGGTATAAACTATCAGAATTTAACATATAGGGAAGATCAAAAAAAGATGAGACATAGGAATAAGGCTTATTGATGAATAATATTTTGATTATGAGTTATTATGCTTATGATTTCTTATGATTCTGATGGTAAAACGAAATACTCTTTAATTCAATTGAAACATTTGAGTGAGTGAACAAGAAAATAAAACGTTTGAAGATTTTCGAAATTAAAACTCTGACAAGTTATTTTGTTTTGTGTTCATATTTATTTTGACTTTTTAAAATTCAAATATTTAGAGTTTATTACACTGGAGATAAAGATCTTAAAGAAGCGGAGCTTGAAAGCTTGATTTTTTGTACTAATGTCGGAATTGAAGAATTCTCTAGAATGTATTTGCCGAGAGCATACGATAATCAAGGACTATTCTAGAACTTGGCTTGTAACAAACTTCTATGAGAATGATGAAGAGAAGCATATGAAATCGATTTCATGAAACAGTTTCTGTTCTAGAAGAAAAACGTTTAGCCAAATGAATTGTCTTCTACATTTATCAGGACAAGGGATTACAATAATTTTATATAGTAGACTAATATTATCATGATTGCTATTCAATAAGATACAGTTTAAAGTCACAGAATGAAATTTAATTCTCGAGATGCTTTTGTAGTAAATCATATAACACATTAAAGTAATAACTTACTAAAAGCAGGTAAATAATATTAAAAGATTCATTGTATTTTAGAACATATTATAGGAAAAACTAAAGGAAAACTATTGATGATGATTATCAGGATAGGTATAGAAATTTAATTAGAAATCATTTTTAAATTCAAGATATCGCGCGGAAAAAGAAAATAAATATATAATCAAAAGAAATATAACAGTAAATAGATAAAATAAAACATATATACAAATAGATATTAGAAAAATAGCATTAACTTTCCTACAGATTTAAAGTAAATTGATAATATTTTGTAAGGGATATTATATTGAGGATATTTTAAACGTAAGAAAAATCATCATACATTATTCATATCAAATTGATAATAGCTAGTACCAGAAACCAATTTATGAACAGTTGCATGAAGGAACTTCATTAGTATATATATACTAGCTCTGTAATTTTCTATCCTAAATAACCTTATTATTGTAATATAAATATTACAAAATAGTTCATGGAATATATCACAAAAGGTATCCTTCGAACAATTAAGTAAAGCTTTTAGGCCGGATAAGAAGTGAATTGTAATTGCTATTATATTCAAAGAACTACTCTAGAAATATGACTTCTCATTTATGTGTAATGAACTCAATAAAAGTACGTATAAGTAAAACTTAGAAGGTTCCATTTCACGATATAAGTTTGGTGTTTTTTTTGAGAGTGAATCTAATTGAGAAATGTTAATTATTTATAAAGAAATAATATTACTTGCACACAAGCATATGCTCTATTTATAAATAATAAGAGGCTATAGTCGAAAACAATGATGTGTGTTGTTAAACTAAGAGAAAGATTTGATTAGTTGCCATAGCATAAAAAATTGTCTTCTAAGTAAATTTCAAAGATTAGTATGAAAATTTTTTCTAGAATTTTCTTCTGATGTATTTATATAAACATGTTTTCATAAGGCCTATCCACGTACTCATTGTTTAATTGTGTTTACATCGCCCTCTGTTAGATTCAGGTTTTAAATATTAACTTTGTAGCTACTCTTACACAAATGAGTATCTTATATTGAAGAATATTATAAGTGATAAAAATGGAGAAAATTGAGCATTGATCCGGGATTTTTAAAAGTCACATGAAAGAAAAAAGTTTAAGTAATTTTGCAGAAATTCCCTTGAATATATAGAAACTGTCAAGTGAATATTAACCTTTCCCATCCGGGAGAAGGTTAGACTAACCTATAATGAATTGGATTTAAATTGGGCTCGACATATTTTTTCGGTACTTCTCATAACTTTTAACCCTTTGATAAATGTGAACCGCTATATCTTTATTATCTCAATTCTATTCAACAATATAGATAAAAATATATTAGCATATATTTACTACCCTTGTACTAAACACGTATACTAACAAAATATTATATAAATCGTAATGTTATGCTATTTATTAATATAAGTATAGTAGTAAGTATTAATATTATTATTATGGAACATATTATATAACAATATTAATTAATTTAATCACTCCATTACATATTATTAAATTACTAAGCTCAGATTTATTGATATATATCTATAATACTTAGAAGATATGATACTAATATTTAATTTGAATTAAGGGCATTTTAAAAAATTATTTAATAAATATTATTATTTCAATAAAAGAGATGAAGGATATACAACTTCTATGAATCTTATGTTCCTGATATATGTGAGTATTATCACTATGTACTCAAGAACTCGGATTTTTTTATTATATAGTATACTATAAATATGTCTCACACATACTATATGCAATTCTATATTTTAGTAAATTGTATGAGTAGGAAGCGTTATATATGAGTAGTCCCTAAATCGAGAAAGAGAGATAAATCACTTTTGGCCGAGATAGTATGTATTATCTTAATAATAATAAACTCTTGACCTTTTAACCATCTGTACACATAGGCATATTAAGGGCAAGATTGATTCGCTGCACAGAAACTAATTTTAAAATTTTGATTAATAAAGTTTATTTTTACATCTATACAATTAGTACCCAGATTTGAAAAAACTTATATACATAAAATTACGGTAATCTAATCCTTCAACTTCCTACAACTCTATATTACATTACTTACACTAAGACAATTCTTTTTTATATTAATAAAGGATCATCAACAAATACTAATTACATATATATATATATATATAGCGAGTGACACATCAAATAATTATTTAAAAATACGTTACCAACTTCTTATTTATATGGATTTCTATTTTAAACCCAAATATAGTAAAAGCCATTTATATTAGTTGGGAAGAAGAGGTCACATTCGAGATAACCTGTCAGCTTAGTAGAGAAGTATTTTATTAGATATGTATATAATACAATATAACATTATATCCGCATTCCCATAGCTTATTATGACTAAACTTATATTAATAAATAAGAATCTTTATCTCTACTACATTAACATTTCATAGTTCCCGTAGAATTAGTTTTGAAAGTAGAGAGATTCTATTTTTTAAGTCTAATCTCCAATGCGAGAGATTTCGGACATTATTCACCGCCATATACCTTAGGACAGGTGAGAAAATAACTATACCCTTCCTTATAACATTAATTACTCTTCCAACGGGTCAAATAATTTAGTAATTACTGATATCAGCGTATATACTGATATACTGTTAGGGTCTATTCTACTAGTGAGTATACCCAGCCCATATGTTAATATAACTATTATCACTAAAAAACTATTATTGCATAGAAATTATGATAATTTAAGAGTACTCCTAGTTAGAAATTTAACATGTGATTAAATGTATTATTATAAGAGTTTACTTGAGCTATGTAAAAGTGTTAGATAAACAAAATAATGCATAATAAGTAAACTTATTATTGTTTATATCTCTACTACCTATCAATATAATATTTTGAGTAAGATACTACTTTATATTTAACTCATTATATGATCGGTTATGACTTATCTTAATTTATGTTCATATTGAATTATGGAAGTATTTCGTAAAAATACTTGTGTTAATTAAATGCTAAATATTCACACGCTGAGTATACGTCGGCTACACGAAAACAAACTAATATATCCATCCGGTAGCATTCTTCGTTCAATAGTACTTGAATGTAACTAAGTAATTTGAAAGAATAACTACTACTTATACTAATATAATGTAACTAATATACATGTTGGAATAATTATAAAGTCGACATACTACTCCTGTGTTAGATGCGCTACTAACATACTAGTATAGTACATTGCATTATTATAATTAAGGCGTGTGTCTCCTATTATTTAGAAAAAATTACACCGCACAATAGATATATGTACTAATTGCGACACTACTATTAGCTTGGTTACTCTAGTGAGAGAGTTAGGCTATATAGGCCCCTAACTATATGGCAGCCCCCTAAGATGATTATATATAATAAGTAGACAAAGTTCATATCTATTTATATTATATCGTGTATTAGTACCTATATATATATAGTATATATCGAAATATTATTCTTAAAATTCGCACAACAGTTACTTCTTATTTACTCCTATAGCTATTTAACGTAGACTCAGTATGTAATAAAGATGCATATTAGGAAGAGTGATACTGTAATTTACTAAAGTATCTGACAGTACCACTTTTTCAAAAACACCATTTGGTTATATAAATATATGCATCCTTGGTGTACTTACAAGATTTTTGAGAGCTATTAAGTTCTTCTCGCCAATATACATATATGAATCCATCTTGCCTTGCGAAAAATTTTCCACGTGCCATTATATTGCTTCCATTGTTGCTAGCTTTTTATCGTAAAATGCTTCTACTATCTAAATTAAATATGATGTCCAGAATAATAGATATATTGTATGTAATAAATAGTCGTAAATTTAGTTATTATTTTTAGGCCAAACAGTAGATATATTAAATTCTATCTCCTTGCTCAAACGGAAACCTAATAATTATAGTTATCAAATATTATAATAGAATATTTATAATAAATATAAATTTTCAAAGCCAATGAGAAATTAATATAATTTATAAACAAATGTTTATTTTAAATTTGTGTTCACACATTGTTATATATTCAAATGTTTCCACCCTGAAACGAGGTACATAACACCATCTCGGATTAGAGGCGCGATCATTACGAGCAGTCCAATCTCAGTCTCATCTGTCTGTCAACCGTTGCAACGTATGTCCGATGCTGAGCACCAAGTAATGTCGTCCACTAAGCAAAGTAGCGGTAAAGAAACTGAACACCCAGTTAAAACACCCCTTTCCTTGAGAAGCGAAAAAAACGTGATTTATCCAGAAATCTCTGAGTGATAAATATAATAACATTTTTTATACGTTTACATCGTCGCTCTCTTCACTTCTAATACTGTAGTCAACTCACAAATCTTCACTGTCTGTGCCCTCTATCTTTCTCTCATCTTCTCATTTAAAAGCTCTTCCAAAAAAAGACAATAAAGAATAAGGTTCCACACAAAGTCACTATCTCAATCTTTCTCTCTTCAGCTCCTTCTTACCATAGTTAAAGGGAAAAAGAACTGCAAACGATGAAAAAGTGCTCAAATTAGTCCATCTCAGTTGTCATTGTTGGAACTCATACTCCATCAAATCTCTGCGGCATTTCCATTCTTCGTCTCTTCTCCTTTCCTCATCAAATCATCTTTTTCATCCTTTCTCCTTACTTTTTTGTTTATTTTATTTTATGAAGGAAAAGAGAATTTTTTTAATCTATTTTAAACTCTATAAATTAAAATAACATAATCTTAAATGGAAAAAATATGATGAAGAAAGATGTATGAGAATAGAGATTCAAGAAATGTTCTAAAAGTTCCATTAATATGTTTTAAGGACAATTGAATTTAGTAATGTAATTCTAAATTATAACTTCTCAGTCGTTTTTCTGGGGAGCCTGTTTATACCAGTTAATGTCATTACAGTATCCACGCATTTTCCCCAAATAAACCCTCCTGACTTTATAGGTGTTGAGCCTTTTAAAACCCCCAATTTTTTGTTAGAAAATTTTAATACAAAAACGCTTTTCCCAAAAGTGCTCTTTTAAACACTAGGGAAATGAGGAAGTTCCGTCTTAACACTGTTTGAAATATATTGCCTCGCAAAAGGAGTGAAAATGACTTTTTCCTGCTGATGTGAGTGGTGTAGAACCAGTGCTGCTATGATAACCGCTTGATCAAGGAAATAATTTGGCGACATTGGGAAAATTTCTACAATTAAGATTAAGCTACATTCGGTCGAAATCTAGTCATCCAACGTTTTATTAGTATATCCTGTTGTATCCCCCTGAAGATTATTGCTGGTTTTAAAATTGGACGCAATTTGAAAATTCACATTGGCATTAATATTCTAGACTTACTATTTAGCGACTTAAAAACACTGCTAAAATTCTGACTGAATAAATGCTCGAGTTAGGAAAGTTTAGGAGAAACATTATGTTTCATTTATTCGAAGATATATTTGTATTCACGGATAAAGATCATCTATATCCGCGAGGATACGAATGAGGGTTTTTAAAATTTATCTCAAAAATTTCTTAAACGAAGATAAAACTTGATCAAACTGTAATGGCAAAAGATATTTTTAAATAAATATTTAAGATACCTATTTTAAATCAGATCCGGAGAAGATTCTGTAATTTCTAATACCTAAAAATAAAGTAAAATCGTCTGACAGGGACTGAATTTCGCTTCATTTGAGCATGTTTTTAGGATGCTCGTGTTTAACTATTAATGGATAGAAGTTTAAACAGGTAATTTGATATTTGAACCTTAAATTGTCAAATAATAATAAAAAAAATTCTCTGCATTTCCACCGTTAGGTTATTGCACTTTTCATTATAGCTAATATTACTGTACATACTTTGCAAAGTAAACGGGACACTGCGGGAAGAATAAGCTAGCTAAAGAGGAGCTAGATGATTCAAAAATTAGAATATTTATAACCATTTACCTTCCACAATTCGAGAGGAATATCGTAAATCTGTACTTTTTTCATTAAAATACAAATTATCCATTTTATCAACTTTATTTTTGTCTTTAATATTTTGATCGTTATCACTGCTTGATTCCAAGATAATTCATTGCATCAGTTACAGTCCAATCAGTAAATTTTTTTTTATTTCTTAATAATTGGGTGGAGGTTGGGGATAGTGGTTGAGAAGATGCTTGATGAGTTGGAGTTCTCGATTCTCTTCCGGGCAACTTGCTCAATCTCAGAAAAAAAAACTCTTCTTTTCGACTCTTCTTCTTCTTTCAGGTAATAGTAATTTCAGACTTTAAACCGAAGCAGAGTTATAAGTAATTATCTCAGATGTTAAAGAATGACTTCTGTCATTTCAGTTTTAAGATTCTGTAATTTTAAAAAATATTATAGTAAACATGTTGAAAATTCTCATTCATATTCTCACGGAAGAGAAACAGAAGAGCCTTATTCACTGACGCCATATATATATATAATATAGATATATATATAATATATATATATAATATATATATATATATATATATATAATGATATTATATATATATATATATATTATATATTATATATATATATTATATATATAATATATTATATATATATTTATATATAATATATATATATATATATATATATATATATATATATATATAACCATATAGGCCAGACTTCAGAAAGCAACATGCATGTATCTAAAAAACTATAACAGCAACAGGAAAATAAATAACATTTTTGAATTCAGCGAGCAATTTCATGGGTGAAACTTAAAAAAAATGTA
>JABUQX010014341.1:0-22500 GCA_015478945.1 Trachelipus rathkii
AACAGAAAGAGAGAGTTCATTTTATAGTCATTTTCATTCATGTTCATCATGACAATACTAAATATGCTTTAAAATAATAACCGCGAAACACAAAACGCTTTCTATACAATAAAGGTATACTCCACTGTTGCATCCTCAATTTCTTCATCATCACATCTTTCATCACATCATCTAGAGATTTATATATATATATATATATATATATTATATACTCACTCATCATCATAATCATCTCATAGCATTATACATCATCTTTATCATCATACATAAACTAATCTATTTATTCATCTCATACTAATGCACTATTGCATTACATTCAATCTTAAAATCAATTGACAGTACTACATCTAGTCATCATACTATTTCTATCATATTCATCATATATATAATATATCATATATCATCTCACATCATCATCATCATCATATCATCCATCATTATTATTATTATTATTCACTTATTATTATAGAAATAATTTCCTTTTATCAACACTATACATTAAATTAAGACAAATCATTTTCTTAGAAAAAATTTGGCACGACGAGCGATTTCTTCTTAAATGTTTGTAAAAATCGAAAAAAAGAAAAAAAAACTCATTAATAATAAATAAAATAGTAAAAATATATAGATTAAATATTGAAATAAAAAATAATACAAATTAAGTATGCCTCATTTTTCCCCTTCCATTCAATTTGCTGATATATTCACCAAAAAATTACAAAATAAGAAAATGAAAAACTACCTTCCAATTAATTTCAAATATTTATATAAAAATAATAAGTTAAAATAAAAAATAGAATAGCAGAAAACATTAACGTGACAAATCTAAATAGAAAGCTAGAAAATAATATTAGAATATTATTTATTTAATATATACTGTGAACATAAATTGAACAGAATATCTTCCTCGTTATTCACTTATGTATTAATATTAAGATGTATGTAGCTAAAGTTTCATTAGTATAGTTAATAGATTAATGTATATATATATGTATTATGAGTATGTATTATTATGTTATGGATTAGTAATGTATGTTATATGTATATGTAATGTATAATATTTAGTATATTGATATGATATATGTATGTATGTATGTATGTATGATATATAGTTATGTATGTTATGTATGTATGATATATTGTATGTATTTCGTATGGTTATTTGTAATTTTTACGTGTTATGTATGTATGTATATGTAATATATGTATGGATGTTTTTAATGACGAGTTCTTCTGAGTCCAATGCTTGTGTAGAGAATCAGAAATGATAATGTTCTCATTATATTCAGAATATAAATATGCAGAAATAAAATCAAACAATATAAAATCCCAGTTTTGTTTGATTCTCGTTTATTATTATTAATACGAGTATTATAAATATAAATAAAAGATATAAAACAAAAATGATAAAATAATAGAAAATATAGAGAAAATGTTACATTTGTTATATAATATTATAAATATTAGTTTTGATGTAAATAAGACAGTAAATAAGCAGTAAAAGCAGTAAAACAAAAGGCCGTACTAATTCCCTCTGCGTTAACTAGGCAATTGAGGCTATTGTTTACCTGTTTTACTGGCTTTAAGGTCTGGCAACAGTATATGTTTTTAATAAAAATGTTTAAGTATGAAGTAAAAATGAATGACTCATAATAAATAATTTGAAAAAGAAAATTCTTTGAATAGTTTACAATTGATATCATATTTTTTCGAGCGGTAATATGGCGCCTGCGGGGCGCGCGGCGAGTGCGGTTAGCGCGGTGATATTGCGCTGCGGGCGCACCGCGGCGTTTCGAGTAGGTAGGTCATGTACTATATTATGCGGACGCAGGTAATCATGCGGTAAAAACGTCACTTGCAGTTCAGCTGCTATATAGTATACTACAATATGTGTTAATTATTACTTTAGATATATATAAATATTCATGTCGAGGCTATATATAGTTGTTATAGAAAAATGTACTATACTCTCAATTAGTAAGAAAGCCATCCTCATTAATGCATCTATATTAGTAATTAATTACTACTAACATATTCGATTATTTCATACTCACTATATATCAATATACCTTATAAATCATCATAATAGGGGTATGATATAATAGCTCACCTAATATTAGTAGGCTATTCAAGGCTCAGGAGGCTAGAAAAGGCTTGAAAAAAGTGGCAACTCAGTTGGCAACTATGTGGCACTCAGTTGCAGCTATGTGGCACTCACTTGGCACTCATTGGCACTCATTGGCAGTCATTGGCAATTTAAATATAAATCAATAATTATTTTATATATATAATATATTAGGGCACCATAATAGGTGAATCATGTAACTCACCACCTATGGCACTTATATATATATATACTCATACTCATGGCACCTTACACCTGGCACTCATCAGTAAAATATACTCATTATAAAGCACAAACTAATCTAAGAACACTCACCTAGATATCATCCTTTATATACGGAATTGAGGAACCATCAATAATGTACTAAATATACCTAGAGTCAAAGACTGAAACGCTAATTCAATAATACTTATAGAGTTACATATCATAAGATTATGACACCATCAAAGATGAAACCTTACCTAGAGATTAACGTCACATATAAAAGTTGAGTCATCATCAAAGCTGACAGTAGACATATTAAAGTTGAGGCATCAAAGTTGAGCATCAAAGTTGAGGCATTCAAGATATATCAGAGTATGTGGTGGCGTATGTATGAGGAGTAGTTAAATGATGATTAAAGTAGTAAGTTAGTCTAATTGAGATATTAAGTATTAGTTCATATCTTAGGGTGATATATGTATAAGTATCGTCTATGATGTGTTGTGTGTGTGTGATGAGTGTAATAGATGATCTAGGGGTGAGTGTAATAGTATATATGTATCTATGGAGGTGTATGGACTATGGTGTATGAGCTAGGAGTTAGTAGTAATATACAGGTGTAATATAGGCTATGAGGTTATATTAGTATATAATTATGTAGTAGCTAGGTAAGGTTACAGGTATATATAGTGATTATAGGTATATATGTAGGCTCTAGTAGCTAGGTAGATCAATGTAGTGTTATTAGGCTATGCTTAGGTTATATGAGCTATGAGTGTTAAATATGAGATGTAAAGTAAAGTCATATGATGACTCAGTGATTTAAGTAGTATACAGATGTAGGTCATTACAGGTTTAGGCATAGGTTGTAAGATTAAAGGTGTAGTGATGGGTGTAGGTGTATATATGTGGTATGGGTGATAGGGGTTGGTGTATGAGTATGTTAATACTAATTTGTGGTGTACGTGTAGAATAAGTGATGTTATTAATGGTTTTGAGTAAAAAAATGATAGTAAAAGAGTTGATAGGAGAAGGTTATGTGGTAGGGGTTAAGGTGGTAAAAGTTTAGAGAGAAAGATAGTAAAGTAGTATAGGTATGAAGAGGGAGTTTAAATTAAGGGGTTATAGGTATAATAATTATATATATATTATATATCTATATATATATAGGATAGGGGTAAAATAGGATAATATATAATATAAATGTTAGTGAATATTTTGTATTTATATATAATATATATATACTATATATATATATGAGTTAGTGTCCATATATATATATTTATAGTAGTATGAGGTGATTGAGCTCGAAAAGTGTAATAGATGTGAGGATGGGTAGAATATATATGTGGATATAAGGTTAATAGTGCTTAATGTATATGGAAAGTGCGTTGTGTCGGTTTGCGTCTAACAGGATGTTTTGTGGACTAATATATATATAATTGAGGTATGTGTGTGATGTGTGTGTGTTTGTTAAGTATGATTATTAATTTATATATAAGGTAGGTAGTGTAGGTTAATATATAGTTGTATAGAATGGGTGAATATAGGAAATAAAGTAAGGTAATACAGATCCATATAACATAGGTACAGGTACCTATATATCTTAACATGATCCATACTAAATGTTATAGATATGTTACTACTATATATATATATATATTATACCGAAGGTAGTGATATTTATATAGGTCGAGCATAGTAATAAATATTACATGAGTATTCTCATTTAATGTACATACCAACTTAATATTACCCTCATACGACCATATTTATAGAATGTGTTCAATTTCTAAGGCTTGTATATCGTAGAGTTATAATCATAAGCTGATAGCGAAATATATGTATCAAGTGGAGAGCCCCAACATACATTAAAAAGGGGGCTACGCTCCCACAATGGGGCTAAATAACTAAGGTGAGGAAGAGTAATACGACAGCTGAATCAGGTTTGAGTACTTCGCACAATCACGTTACTTAGTACGCACCCTCACCTTCCTCCGAAGGGGTATGTCCAAGAAATTGGGGTTGAGTATACTAACAAAAATTATAGGTATATATAGTAGCTATCAAAAAGCTAAATAGGCCAAAAAACCTAGGGTATATATATAATATACATTTTACAAGGTGACAATACCATGATTTTATCATACCTATCTCTATATATAAGACTATGTGTGTTCTATATTATCCGTCATGAGACAAGTTATCCTCTCATACATATATTGAATATCTAGTATATAATATGCAAAAAAATTCCTCACTATCCCATTATACATAATCCTCAAAATCTGTTGAGTAAATGCAAAATAAAAGAATTTTACTAATTAAAGTAAATATATGTAAGCCTGATTATTAATAATATAAAGTTTAACTAAGAAATATATATTTATTAGTTAATTATTTATATAGCATATAGAATTGTAGAAATAGGTCTGAAGTTTATCCGAGAGTGGTTAATTATGATGAACCTCCTAATTGATTTAGTATGAGTGTTTAGCCACCTATAACTCGCTCTTATCTTATAATGAAACAGATAGGAAATTATTTCGCTACAATATAGATAAATTAGCATTAATTAGTATAATAAATAGTAATAGAGAGAATTTCGCCATGCTCACCAGAATCATCTCTTTAAAATTCTAAGGCAGGAAGAGGCGGTGATATATTATATGGATAGAAGTTTTAGAGAGAGTCTCTATTTCAATTATTGTTTATATATATACTATCTCACTCAAATACTCAAGTGGAATTGGCAAGGCATCCTCACCTAAAATTAGTTTCTTTCTCATATAAAGTAATCCATACTTACATCTTGCTCAGTACTTATAGTATAATGTTACCAATCTAGATTGAATTGTTAAATTAGGCTTCATTGTCATTTTGAATTTATATATGTAGATGCGATCTATCTTCATAATATATATATATATATAAGAATAAAGTGTGATAACTGACAAAGTAAGAATTTTTTATAGAACGTAAATAAGTTGAGAGATATAAATTAATATATTAGTTGGACGTTTCTAGAATTTGTGACCAATAATCAACTATGGTGGTCTAAGCTAAGGGCAATATAGATAAGATATATATATATAGTAAGATTATATGATATAAATAAGTGGTTTTAATTATTTAAAATAAAAAAGGTGTGAAGCGCAGGATTGAATATTAAGGTTATTACATTTATATAAGTCATTAGTTGAAGGTTCATGTAACTATTATCTAATTATCCTTATTAGAATAAACAGTACTGTAAAATAACTGAGGTACTTGAGTTTTAGCAACTTAATATAGTTTAGGAATTAATTATTTTTAATATATATGAATAATTAAGTGAAAAATTTGGATATGAATATTAGAGACTGCTACTTTGGAAATATAATTGGTTTAGAATAATGAGTATCGGTAGGATATAAGTTATAGCGTATTATGTATAGTTACATATATATTTTA
The DNA here is from genome assembly GCA_015478945.1 of Trachelipus rathkii. NCBI lineage: Eukaryota > Metazoa > Arthropoda > Malacostraca > Isopoda > Trachelipodidae > Trachelipus > Trachelipus rathkii. Next base: position 5,780 of record JABUQX010014341.1, read on the forward strand.
AGAGAAAGCTTCTAAAGGGACATAATTGAGAGTTGACTTAATCTAGAAGTAAGAGCATTGAGTATGTGAGGTAATCAATGAGATATGAAATCTTCTTCAAAAGCCTTAAGTCTTTTTTAAATTTGCAATCACGAGCGAATTTGTTATAAGTTTAATTATGAATTTCAACTTTATTCACCTTCACTTAATTCGCATTATGTAATACATTGCATCTCCATCATAAGTGAGAGCAACTGTTTTTAATCATACTGAAAATGTAAGGCTTGTTTTGAAAGATTTTCGCTTTCTAAGTCAATATAGTAGGATAAATTTTTCCAAGAATATGTTGGAAGTTGCAAAGTCAGGCTAATCAATTTTAACGATAATAATTCATTAAATATATTTAATTTGTTTTGTATACTTCTTATAGTATTAAATCTTGCTCATGAGTCCTCCCTGAATCGTAATAAGTATGGGTTATAATATACTAGCTATTTCATTTAAATTAGAAGGTAGAATGCTTGATTGTAACTAATTATTATTGTGAGATAGTAATTGTTATTTACTTGGAGCTGTATTATATATTTATAAAGAGCTTTATTTGAGATTTATGTCCATTGCTACAAGTAGTGTTTTTTTGTGTGGGGGCTTGAGATTTAAGCTATTTTAATTATATATATGTTGATATAATATGGTTTTATTGAGTGAGAGGCAAGTATTAGTGGTTGATGAGTATGAGGTATATTTTGCTAGGATAAATACAGTAGTTTTGGAATGTTTAATATTTGGTAGGAGATTATGTATCAGGTTTTATTATTGTTTAGTATGATATATTCATTATTTTACCAGAGTTTTAAACTATAATGAGTGGAATATATAGCAGTCGAGTAATTGGACGATAGGAGGTAGGGGTTTGATGGGGAGTCTATTTTCACTGGTTTTAGTTTCGAGGTTTTTAAGGGATGATTGTGAAGTGTGTGAGCTCGTCGTAATAACCACCGATGTCTCTATGAGAGGAACTCGACAAATATTTCCACGTATATATATGCGAACGAGGATTTATTGCTCAGTATAACATTGCAAATTGTTTTTCCCTCACAACTGCATTCGTGCCCTTGCACTCGCGCTACCTGAGCATTAAAAATCTTTCTTGCTCAGATAGAGCTTGGTAAAGTGTTAGTTTATTTTGAGATGTCTTCAGGTCCGGCATCTTAATGCGCAAGTTGTATGAAAGATTGTGATCGAAAGTTAATTTTGTATAGATTTTTATTATATAAGTACTATTATTGTATAGTATCTTATCTATATGTTTTATGGATCGTGTAATTACTTTTTATATTATCTTCTTATATAAGTATAGGATTTAATTAGATATTATTTCTGTATTATCTGTGGGTGAGAAGGATTCATGGTGTGGGAGATAGGTAGTTTTTTTGCTATTATTCAGCACTTCTTTAATTGTGATTTCCAACAATTCTATTTTGTTGTTTTGAGTGTATCTGAAAGTTTATTTTGTTAGACTAAATTGACTTTGAATAATAGTCTGTTTGATTAGGTGTGGTGTCATTTATAGTTATAGTGATTTGTGATTTCTGTGTTTAATTAATTTAATATTTATGTGTTTAACTTAGAGTTATATGTATTAGAGTTGATTTGAATATATTATGTACTGATTTTTTAAATTATAATTACGGTTTGATCAGGTTTTGAGAGATATTATCAAGGTATTTTAGTGTTAGTATAGGTAGTTGTTAAATTGTTGTAGGTAATTAGCAGATAGGTAGTTTTGGTTATGCTTTTTTGAATTATATGAAGTAGAATGTTATATGTGTAGCTGTATTTATGTCGAGGAGCGTTGAGAGGACTATATAGTAATTAAGGTTGTGTGGCTGTTTTCAATGAATTCAGTAATATATATATATTAGAGTAATATTTTTATGTCAGTACTGTCATTTATTTAATAGGCATATGAGTATATCTAGTTCAGGAATGTGATAGGATTAGCTACTCGCACTGGCTGAGAGAGAAGATAGATTAATAGATTTACAGCTATTCATCTGCAAAACGATTTCCGTTACTACTATATTATACTTGATACTACATTATATATTCTATAGTATATTATACTACTTGATACTATATTATATATTACTTGATACTATATTATACTTGATACTACATTATATATTCTATAGTATATTATACTACTTGATACTATATTATATATTACTTGATACTATATTATACTTGATACTACATTATATATTCTATAGTATATTATACTACTTGATACTATATTATATATTACTTGATACTATATTATACTTGATACTACATTATATATTCTATAGTATATTATACTACTTGATACTATATTATATATTACTTGATACTATATTATACTTGATACTACATTATATATTCTATAGTATATTATACTACTTGATACTATATTATATATTACTTGATACTATATTATACTTGATACTACATTATATATTCTATAGTATATTATACTACTTGATACTATATTATATATTACTTGATACTATATTATACTTGATACTACATTATATATTCTATAGTATATTATACTACTTGATACTATATTATATATTACTTGATACTATATTATACTTGATACTACATTATATATTCTATAGTATATTATACTACTTGATACTATATTATATATTACTTGATACTATATTATACTTGATACTACATTATATATTCTATAGTATATTATACTACTTGATACTATATTATATATTACTTGATACTATATTATACTTGATACTACATTATATATTCTATAGTATATTATACTACTTGATACTATATTATATATTACTTGATACTATATTATACTTGATACTACATTATATATTCTATAGTATATTATACTACTTGATACTATATTATATATTACTTGATACTATATTATACTTGATACTACATTATATATTCTATAGTATATTATACTACTTGATACTATATTATATATTACTTGATACTATATTATACTTGATACTACATTATATATTCTATAGTATATTATACTACTTGATACTATATTATATATTACTTGATACTATATTATACTTGATACTACATTATATATTCTATAGTATATTATACTACTTGATACTATATTATATATTACTTGATACTATATTATACTTGATACTACATTATATATTCTATAGTATATTATACTACTTGATACTATATTATATATTACTTGATACTATATTATACTTGATACTACATTATATATTCTATAGTATATTATACTACTTGATACTATATTATATATTACTTGATACTATATTATACTTGATACTACATTATATATTCTATAGTATATTATACTACTTGATACTATATTATATATTACTTGATACTATATTATACTTGATACTACATTATATATTCTATAGTATATTATACTACTTGATACTATATTATATATTACTTGATACTATATTATACTTGATACTACATTATATATTCTATAGTATATTATACTACTTGATACTATATTATATATTACTTGATACTATATTATACTTGATACTACATTATATATTCTATAGTATATTATACTACTTGATACTGCATTATATATTACTTGATACTATATTATACTTGATACTACATTATATATTATATACTATTTTAGACTACTTGATACTATATTATATATTACTTGATACTATATTATACTTGATACTACATTATATATTCTATACTATATTATACTACTTGATACTATATTATATATTACTTGATACTATATTATACTTGATACTACATTATATATTCTATAGTATATTATACTACTTGATACTATATTATATATTACTTGATACTATATTATACTTGATACTACATTATATATTCTATACTATATTATACTACTTGATACTATATTATATACTAATTGATACTATATTGTACTTGATACTATGTTACATATTTTGATGCTATATTATACTGCATAATACTATATTATATATTACTTGATACTATGTTATACTTGATACTTCATTATATATTCTATACTATATTTTACTACTTGATACTATATTATGTATTACTTGATACTATATCATACTTGACACTATGTTACATACTTTGATACTATATTATACTGCATAATACTTTATTATATATTACTTGATACTGTATCATACTTGATGCTATATTACATATTTGAAACTATATTATACTACTTGATACTATATTATATATTACTTGATATTGTATTGTGCTTGATACTATATTACATATTTGATACTATACTATATATTACACTACTGGATACTATATCATATATTACTTGATACTTGATATCTGAGTCACTTCCAAAGAGTTGACATTGTACATCTGTATCTGCAGATATTTTAATATATGAGTTCCGCATAATGCTCATTATCACATATATATATATATATAATAAAAATCTCTGAATTTTCTACAACTACACCAATATCTCGCATACACTTGTCCATATACATAGGATTGAACAACAAATGGTTAGAGAACATAACACTATCTCACTACTACCCATAGTACTACACCTGAGTCTTTACACTCCTAAACGCACTGTCTATTATTGCTCACATAGCGTCACTGTCCTGTCACGGAGGCACTTTCACTACTTCTATATAATAATAATAATGTCTACTTATTATCACATCTCAAATCAAGCTTGGGTTCTATCTTGAGAGTAACGATTTCTGCACGAGTGTCTCCCAAGTTATTATATCACACTCATATACTAGGTTATATATATATAACATACTGTATAATATATCAAGTATTAGAAAGGTTGAAAAAATAGAATAAGAACTATATATCTCGAATCAGAACTCTACCGCTAAGCTCTTACTACTATAATATTCATACAATCTTCAAAGATAAATATATCAGATCACGTCAGATAATATCATTATCCTCAGTATATCGGGCCTTAGAATCCATTAACACTGTGCTTCAGTATAATCTATAGCTTGTCTTCGACTCTCAACCAGTCCTGAGCCTATAATTAACTTACTATTATATCCAATAAATCTATATATTACAAATAATAACTTTACAATAGGCAGCGGAGCAAATGAGCAAACGTATATAGCCACCTTAATAAATATATGGTGAATACAGTACGCTACCTCATATCTCTCAGCTTTTTTGAAACATCATATATAGGAACATATACTCATTCGCCCTATTGACCTCCAACTACTAGCAGACAGGTACTCTCTTCATACACTCTCCATGATATCATTATAAATACATATCTTATATCACCATTTACCATCGTCATATAGACTATATCCTCAAATCAGCATTTCTATCTAATCCCTATAGGTACGCTATTACCATACATAATATACATCCTGTAGACTCTTTCATCTATTAATATTTTCTATAATTTCCTACCTATAGCTATAATTTAATCACAACTCTTTTACTACATTGTTAATACTCTTCACCTACCTATCTACAATACTGTATTTTTATATTACGAGCTGTATTTCCTATCTCTGTCACGTATACGTAGATAATTGTTACTATTCTCACTACTTTTACTCCTGATTATATACTCATACTTGAGAAAAGTTACTCTCTCATAGCCGCACATATGACCGAGCTGGATTATCTACATCAAGTAGTCCACTCTCTCAAGCCATATCCTCATATTAATAATTATGTATATATATTAATATTATATATATATATATATATATATATATATTATATATATATATATTATATACTATATACTAATATATTAATATAATATATATATTAATATATATATATTATATAATATATTAATTAATATAATATATATTAATATATAAATATAATATATACAATAATATATATATAATATATATATATATATATATATAATATATATATATATATTATATATATTAATTAAAATATAATATATATATATATAATATATATATATTATATATATATATATAATATTTATATATATATAAATTTATTAATATATCTATATATTATATATTAATATATAATATATCTATAATATATTATATATATATATATATTGATATATTATATAATATAATTTCTATATATATATTTTTTATTATATATTATTATATTAAATATATATATATTAATATAATATATATAATTATATATTAATTAAATATATTATATATTTAATATATATATATATATATATTATAATATATTATATATATATATAATATATATTAACTATATAATTATATATATATATAAAATCACAATGTGTATATTATAGAGATAAAGGTAATATTCTCCTAATATAGGGATTGAGTCTATTTTTGAGGTTAATTTATTAGTACTAGTAAATTTATATCAATGCCTCTCACTCTAATTTACCTTTCTTTATTTATATATACTAAATATATCATTACGAGAGTCAGTCTTTATATTATATATTATTATTATTATTATTATTATTATCATAATATTTTAATTAATTATTATTTATTTATTATATTTATTATATATTATTGTATTTAATTTATAATTATATATTATTATTATATTATTATTATTAATTATTATAATTATATTTTATTTAATTATTATTATTAATTTACTATTATTATATTTTTAATTATTATTATATATATTATAATTATTTATTATTATTAAAATTTAATTATTATAATTATTAATTATAATTTCTGTTATCTTATATTCCTTTACGTATGTTACTATAATTTCCTCTTATTATAATGTTTATCTATTCAACGAGAGAGAGAGCTAGCAGAAAAATTCTGTGCACAAACTGGATAATCTGTTTAATGTCATCTTTTGTCACTCCCATTAAATGATTTTTTCTCTTTAATCAATTTTCTGATTTATCTTGTATTAGGATATATCGTGGAGGAGATTTAAAAACTACAATATAGTAATGGCGATATTTATTGATTCATAAAATAATATTCCTATTACAATATACGATTGCTTATGTAGTTTATATATATACGCCTTCCGCTTCCACTTGCGGGCGGAATGAATGAATCACGCATTAATATATGAGTAGAACTATTTACATATGTATTTATATATATATACCATGTTGTATGTTTATTATCATTTTGCAAGGTAATTAAATTATATTGCCATGCATTTTTAGTAATACATAATGATAGCTCAAAGGGAAAGTTACTAAGCTCAATCACTAATATTAGGAGCATATAATATATATAGAAACCATTGGCTAAGTATTAATACTCATATATAATTATAATAATATTATAATTATATATATATATATATATATATTATATACTAAATATATATTATATTAATATAGAAACATTAATATAATATTAATATATATATATTTTATATATAATATCTTATATATAATATTATATAATATATATATATATATATATTAATATATATAAATAATATATTTATTATTATAATATAATATTAATTAATAATTATACTATTAATATATATATATTAATTAATATATATATATATATATATATAATATATATATAATTAATATATAATAATATATATATTAATATTATATTATATATATATATTAAGAAAATATATAATATTATATATGGTTTCTCTTCTCAATGTTTAGTTTCTATAGATGTTCTCTTTGGAATGTGTTTGTACCTATTTAACAGAGTCAAATAATCAATTGAAATGTTGGAAAGAAAACAACCTTAATGAATTGGACAACTTTCAATGAAAAAAATATAGTAGGTTAATTGATCGATTGAAACTATAACCACTTTGTTTAGTGGACTAATAATCAAAATTCCTATTAATTAAGAAATCTTTTTAGTCCTATTTCTAAAATGGAACAAGAAAATTGTTTTTGATCAATAAAGTTAATACATAAATTTAAATATATCTTAATAGAATACTGAATTGTCTGAATCTATCTATTATATAAAGTAAATTGTTATTTAAAATACTGATTTTAACACAGTTGACTAATGGAATTTTTGTTTTTGCAATATTAAATTTTAACTCTATTAATATATCTAACTAAAGTACCTTATCGATGTTTCCTTATATGTCTTAGTAACTACATATGTTAAAAACCGGTGGACGTTATGGTTATGCATGGCTATATTTATATTGGAGTTACTGAAAGACTGAAAGAGTTGGAGAGCACACGCAGAATATTAGGAGTTACGAGAGCAAAATGAATTTAGATGAATTAAAAGTTTTTAAAATATTGTAAATGGTTTATTATTACCACTATGTCGGCCTAAACGAAAATTAATATATTACTTTTAAATTGCTGAAAATTTAAATAAACTTGAATCATATTCCCTTACAGTAATTTCCTTTCGATAGAAAACACACCAGCAATTTCGTTACTTATTCTTAGAGGTTTATGTTTTTTTATTATTAAAATTATGAGTTTGTATATATATACCTGTTGTATTATTATATAATATATATATTATAATAATATATATTATATATATATATATATATATATATATATATATTTAATATATTATCTCTTTTAAAATATATAAAAAAAGATTTTAATATATATAATTATATATTATATATATATATAATTATATATTATAATATATATATATATAATATATATATATAGTATATAATCATATATATATATAATATATTATATATATAGTAATATAATATATATTAATATAATATATTTATATATATTAAATATATTTATATATATATATATATATATAATATATTAATATATTTATACTAGCATAAATATATATATTATAATTTAATATATATATTAAAAGAAGAAACATAATTATATATTAATATATATAATATATTATATTATATAATATTAATGTAACCTATGCAGAAAGAATTGATCACCTCTCTTCTAACATATATTATATATATATATATATATAATATATATATTATATATTAATATATATGATAATTATATATATAATATATATATATATTAATATATATTATAATTAATAATATATATTATATTATAATTAAATAATATATATATATAATTTATAAATAACTATTGTGCTTAAATACTCACACACTATTTGAAAAACAATCGAAATATTTATATAAAATAATAAATCTAATCGTATATGCAAAAAAATGTTATTACAGCTATCTTATCATCAATATATATTATAATATATTGTATATATATATATATATATATATATATATATATATATATATATACTAATATAATTAATAATTTAAAATATAATATAATATATATATATAATATTATATTATATATATATAATATAATATATATTTATATATATATATATATTAATATATATTAATATATATATATATATATATTAATATATATATCATATTATATATATATAATATGTATTATATATAATATATATATATATATAATATATATTATATATATATAATATATATTAATTATATATATTTATATATATAATATATATATACGTTTGCTCATAATTCTATAGGATAATCTGGTTTTTATAATTTAAATAGGCAGATAACATATACATTACATGATAAATTATTTATGTGAGGGATATGTCAAAAATAAAAAATAATTTATTTAGAATATTATTTGTTTTATTATTGATAAAAATATATTTTTGATTAATTTTATTATTAGTGAGTAAATAATCAGTTAAACTCATATATGTTCTGTATAAAATATGATGAAATCTATTTACAATACGTTTCAGGAAACAGTTAAATTATCTCCATCTTCAGGACAAACATTATTACAAACATGTAATTATAAATTCTTATTGGAGATACTCATTGTTGTAATAAAAGGCAGTTTGAATAGTCTTAATATTTAATTATAATACATATATATAAATATATAATGACACTATTAGCAAATGAGTATACGAGAGAGCAGGAAAGTCAGATGAACAAATCTTTGCAATAAGTTATGATATATATAATATATATTATATTATAATTAACTGTGTAAGTATGGCAGTGATATGAAAATAAATAAGGACTGTATATATATACGCTATCATTAACTTAAAGTACGATACAGGTTTATAGACTGAGCTATTAGTGAAATATGTGAATTCTAAAAATTTTCAAATTAATGTTGCGTGGATTTGAATTTATTATGAAAATAAAGAATATTTTTATAAAATGAGATATAAATGTTACGCATGAAATAATGCGTTTTCTATTACTATGGTTCCTCATTAATGCTAGGTAGGGGGTTAGGGAATGTAAAATATGTACTATATATATATATATATATATATAGGTTCTTGTTCTGAAGCAGTCAAATATCTATGTTTCATTATACAGCTCTCAGAACATGAGCAGTTAGGAGGACTGAATGCTACTTAAATTAATATATAGATAAAACTTCGACGTTATGAGACGAGCACCATATTACTTATATATACTTAGGCATCAATAAAATAAAAATCGAACTACTATATATATTATAATAATTCTCACAATAATATAAAATCCTTTACAATTTGAAAATTATATGAAATTTGATATTTTATCTCATCCTCTATACAAACTTACTTCTATATAGGTCAGCTCTATTAATCTATAAATGGACACTCTCTACCCTGCCCCCTTGCGTTAGCTTCAGTCTAATAATATTAAAAAAAATTTACCTGTTAGTGCCTGCATACGTAAGCACCTATTTATGGTTACACTTATACTCAGTTAACTTGTCAGATTATTCTACTCTGTCAATATATGATGATGTTAGAACAATATAGGGCTACTCCTGAGAGCTTAGAACTGGTACATAATATATATATTTATTAACATCCCCTACCTATATAATGATAACTTACCACCATTAGTAAACCTAATAGCTATTCACTATATAAAAATCATTTTTATATATACCCATAAGGGTCTAATATATCAACTATTTAATAGCAATATTCTTTTCACAAAACACTCAACAAAATCAACTTGAACCCCTCAATAAATTATTAGATATCAATTCAAATAGCTCATTTCTTATATTAATACCTATATCGATAATAACGATTAAGAGCGGTCCGTATTTATACACATGCAAACTCGCAGTATTTATAATAAATATAATTATATCTAATCTTAAATATTTTAAACTGTTCTATTATATATTATAGATTTCTTGTAACTGTAATATAATGATTATATAGTATAAATAATATATGACTTATATATGAGCGCTTTTACCTTCAAAGTTACCGTAAGAATTATTGCCTATGTTTGTATTAGTTTTGATCCTGAATGATTAGTGAGAATTAACTGTTATCCCTGAAACGTCCGACAAGGATATTCTAATTCATTAATTTATATTATCTAGTAATAATACAGTAAATGATTTCATAACTAAGTTAAAATAATTTAAATAAACAAAAATAATTATAAAAACAATAAATCAATAAAAGATTTTTAATTATATTCTACAAAGAATCAGCTTTCAAGGTGCGTATTGTATGAAGTTTTAGAGCTTATTGTATCTCACTATATCTATACTTACTTATATGTAATATAAGTTAATAAGCATTATTATTCAGATTCTCTCTCGACTTTTACGTACATATTATACATATTAATCTATATCTATTATAATCACATATCAATACATACAATAATATCATTACAATCAATTACAATTACATATATCATTACATACATACATAATTCACTCATAACATTATACTATATGTTAGAGCATTTACATTATATAATACATAATATAATACATTACATATTACAAATGAAAATCATAATAATTAACATAATAATACATAATATATAATCATCATGAGAATAATAATAAATATAATACTATTATTGGAGTTTTTCCATAACTTATTTTGCATGTCGTTTCTTTTCTACTTTTATCTTTTCATATTTTATATTAAATATTTATATTTTATTATTATTATATAATTATTTATTATTATTATATATATATCTCTATATATTATTATTATTATTATAACAATTTAAAAATTAATTAGAATTTAATTTTTGTTTTACAAGCATAAATAATTTCTCAATTTGTAATTGTTGTGACTAAGTCAGTCAAAGAGGATGAGTAGCTTGATCATTGTCTTACTTATCCAAATTTATCGATTCCTTCTCTCAAGGGATATCGGACGTTGAATATATTTTGTTTTTTTCATTAGTACTTTATCGAATTTGAAAGAGAACAATCAGGGTTAAACAAATGTTTGTTTATTTTATCTTAAAGGGAAGGTAATAAAATATAACTTCAATATGAATATTTGGTTTTTTAAATATTCTATACACTCCGAGATACCATTCCTTCTGAAGTGTTAATCATTACATGGGAAATCATAAAAACACCACCATAAATCTGACCAAATATTAATATTTAAGTTTTGAAAAATTTTCTTCGCCAGAGACTAGAGAGATTCTTCTGAAAAACTTAAAGAGATTAAGTAGAATACAGATGATGATGATGATGATCAGAGTGACCCCAAAAGTTGAAAGAGCAAAGCAATATAAAGAAAATGATTGGGATATAGAAGGATCTAACATGTATAATTCATCTCCAAGATAAATAGTAATATTGGTATGGAGGTACCCCAAATGTTCAAGATTGTTCTCTATAAAGGAAAAGAAGGCAGGTCCACCAACCGCATTTTAAGAACTGGCGGAAATTCACTGGTTGTAGTAAACATTGAAATCACCAAAGAATGATTGCTTATGAGAAAAGAAAAGAAGAAGGTATGTGTCCCATTGTGAATGTAACATAGTTGAAGAGAAGAGGTGATCTTCATTCAGGAAAGCAAAAATTTAAATACGGACTGTACATTTTGGAGAAATTTTCGAAGAAATATGATCGTGTTCCAGAACAAACCGGGCAGAGTCTTCATAGGACCAACCCAATCATAAGAGCTCATCAACTAATAATAAATGATAGGAAAGAAGTTTACGAGCGTCTATCTTTTGATACCGCACATCATGACTTCCTCGAGACTGCATTCGTAGTCGAAACATTAAAACTTGTGATTGCGGAAATAATGCTTGTCTCATATGATCAAAGAAGGATGGATTTCCTACTTGGTAAAGAATATAGATTCCTTTTTTTGTAGAAAGGATAATACGTTGATTATGACTAGTACATAAATGTGGGGCAAAAACTATTAATCACTTGAATTCAGCTGGATGTTCCAACTCACCCTAACATTCTATATGCTTACACCAGTTTTTTCCTTCTTTGTTTCTAAAACTTGTCATTTATCATTGTTTTTTTTCCAACTATATAAATTTTCATGAATTGTAAGGACAACAGGCTTTCATCTTACTCTCTTGTTTTCACTAATTATGTAAAATTTCTTTCTAAACGCCGATCTGTTACTTCCTAAATTACATTTTTCCTCTTGCAAAGAACACTAAATGCCTAAGTTATTTTTCTCATACATTTTTCTTTGAGAAAGCTTTTTTGACATGCCCTTCTACCCGGTTCTAACATTCTCTGTTCAGCCCAAACCCTTCAAACTTCGTCGCTATGCCAATATAATCACTTACTATATGAATAAATTATCGAAAACTTATATATCTTGTTACCCACAATCTATCCATCTATGTATGTATGTATGTATGTATGTATGTATGTATGTATGTATGTATGTATGTATGTATGTATGTATGTATGTATGTATGTATGTATGTATTTATGTAGTATGTATGTATTGTAGTAGTATGATATGTATGATGTAGTAGTATGTATGTATGTATTATGTATGTTTATATGTAAATATATAATATATATATATTATATATATTATATATATGATATATATAATATATATATATATATATATATATACTATATATTATATAATAGTAATAAGCTATATATATTCTTCACCTTTCTCACCAATCTCCTGTAGATGCATGCATCTGTCAGTTGTTCTGCCAGAAACCTCTCCAACGACTTCTGTCTATCCACATCTCAGACGCCTCCACATCCTGGACGCTCCTTCCTCTCTTCACCATCGCCGCACTCACGTTGTCGCTCCATCTAACTTTAGGTCTTCCGACACTTCTTCTTCCCTCCGGTATCCATTCCAGATATCTTCTGGGCACTCGTTGTTCCTCCATCCTCTTAACATGTCCGTACCACCGCAGCTGTCCCCTCTCCACAAGCTCCACCACGCTTCTCACGTCTAAATCCGCCCTAACCTCCTCATTTCTCCTCCTGTCTCTTCTTGTCACTCCTCTGATCAGTCGTAACACGCGCATCTCGCACGCCTCCAACTTGCTCTTTGCTCTCGTATTAAGAGCCCATGCTTCATGTCCGTACATCAGTATTGGTCTCAGTATACTTGTGTATATCACCATCTTAACCCGTCTCGAAATTGCTCTTTCCTTTAACAATGGGAACAACATTGCTACTGTCCCATTAAAATTCCCAATTCTCTTATTTAATTCCAACATTGTGTCGTTTTCCTCACCATAGTGCACCCCCAAGTATTTAAACTGGTTCGTTTGTCTCAGTCTTTCTCCATTCAAACTTACCTCCAGGACATCTCCACCACCTCCGATCAACATCACCTCTGTCTTCCCTCGATTTATTCTCATACCCATCTCCTCCAATTCTCGTCCCAAACCTCCAGAAAATTCTGCAGTCTCTCTTGATTTTGTGCGAACAACACCAAGTCATCTGCGTATCCAAACATCTCATCTTCCACTCTGTTCCGCACCGATCTCCCACAACTGTCCATGTATATAATGAACAGGATTGGAGACAGCACGCTCCCTTGCTTCACCGTTGTGACATCAAACCATTTTCCTCACCGGACATAGTCTTTACTCTGCACTTACTGTCTACATAAGTGCTTTTTATGCTTTTAACAATTTCTCAGAAATTCCATACTCTATTCTTCTTCAGTTCCCTCCACAATAACACCCTTGGCACTCTATCAAAAACCTTTTCTAGGTCTACAAAAGCTGCATATGTTTTTCTATTAAATTCCCAATTCTTTTCACTTATCATCTTTAAAGCGAACACCAGATCTATAGTCGATCTCCCCGGTCTGAAACCATGTTGCCACTCTTCTAGCTTATCTTCCACCACCTCTCTCAGTCTTCTCTCTAATATCCTTTCATAGGTCTTTGCAGGATGTGACATTAATGCAATCCTCTATAGTTTCTAATCAGTCGTAACACACGCATCTCGCACGCCTCCAACTTGCTCTTTGCTCTCGTATTAAGAGCCCATGCTTCATGCCCATACATCAGTATTGGTCTCATTATACTTGTGTATATCACCATTTTGACTCGTCTCGAAATTGCTCTTTCCTTTAACAATGGGAACAACATTGCTACTGTGCCATTAAATTTCCCAATTTCTCTTATTAATTCCAACATTGCTGTCGTTTTCCTTCACCATAGGTGCACCCCAAGTAATTTTAAACTGGTCCGTTTGTCTCAGTCTTTCTCCATTCAAACTTACCTCCAGGACATCTCCACCACCTCCGATCAACATCACCTCTGTCTTCCCTCTATTTGATCCTCATACCCCTCTCCTCCAACTCCTCTGGCCAACCCTCCAGAAAATTCTTCAGGTCTCTCTTGATTTTTGCAAACAACACCAGTCATCCGCGTATCCAAACATCTATTCCTCCACTCTTTCCGGCACGATCTCCACAAACTGTCCATGTAATAATGAAACAGGATTGGAGACAGCCACGCTCCCTTGCTTCAACCCCCGTTGTGACATCAAACCATTTCCCCTCACCGGACATAGTTTTACTCTGCACTTACTGTCTACATAAGTGCTTTTTATTGCTTTTAACAATTTTTCAGGTATTCCATACTCTATTTTCTCAGTTCCCTCCACAATAACTCCCCTGGCACTCTATCAAAAGCCTTTTCTAGGTCTACAAAAGCTGCATATTTTTTCTATTAAATTATTTTACTTTTTTTCTTATCATCTTTAAAGCAAACACCAGATCTATAGTCGATCTCCCGGTCTGAAACCATGTTGCCACTACTTCTAGCTTACTGCCACCCACCTCTCTCAGTCTTCTCTCTAATATCCTTTCAAAAATTCTTTGCAGGATGTGACATTAATGCAATCCTCTATAGTTTCCACATTCCGTTTTATCACCTTTTTTATATATGGCGGCAGATGTCCCTACTCCATTCACAGGCACCACCTTCATCTCCTCCACATCCCGTTCATCAGATTATAACATCCGCTTTCCCTTCAACTACCATTTCCCTTCAGCTCTCTGCAACTATTTCCATCTCTCCAGCCGCCTTTCCACTCTTCATACCTCAACGCCAACATCATCTCCTCCTCCGTGATCGACCACTCCTCCTCTCCTAGGCCCCATCAAATCAGGCTCTCGCAGTCTCTCCTCCGCTAAGCCCTCCACATTGTACAAATCCTCGAAAAATCTTCCTCCACCTCTCGGTCCAAATCTCCTTTGGTTTACTATTAGGACCTCCAGTTTTCGTCCTTAATGGCTCGTGCCATTGGGTTGAGCTTTCCTGTAATCTTTTCTATATTGAAAAGCCAGCTTTCTTACGCCTGTCACATCGCTTCCAACTCGTTTCCGAATTTTTCCCGTGGTTTCCTTTTCCATCTTTTCACTCTATCAGACTCTCGCCGAGCCTCAACATATTCTCTTCTCTCCAACTCACCTCTCGTTTTTATCCATTTCTAAAACATCTCATCTTCC
>JABUQX010014341.1:27500-60729 GCA_015478945.1 Trachelipus rathkii
ACATTCACTATGACACTTATTCACTATAACACTTACATTTTCCCATTAACACTTACATTTACACTTATACTCACGTACAAACACACTTCCCACCCTTTGGTCGTCCATGGGTCAATTTTGACCCACGGTAATTTTGTCCTTCCTTTAGGACTTAGCCCTTTTTTTTGATGTCTTAACCTTGTTTGACCATGATATTCGGCCTGACCCTGCCAGATACCATGGGTCAGTTTTGACCACGATAAACTGATGGCTTTGATGGTTTCCCAATCACCGTAGGAAAGTATTCAGGAGTTCTAGTAGTAGTTCTGATGGAGTATTAGATGAGTGCCAGGTGAGTGCCAGGTGCAGTGCCAAGTTGAGGGCCAATGAGGCCAATGATGCCAAGTGAAATCGCAATGAGTGCCCAAGTGAGTGCCACATAGTGCCAAGTGAGTGCCACCATAGTGCCAACTGAGTGCCACTTTTTTTCAAGCCTTTTCTAGCCTCCCCTGAGCCCGAATAGCCCTAATATGCGTTCTACCCTAGGTTATAAGGTATGAGGATGCGATTGTGTATATACAACCTGCTAGGAGCTTCCTACTATGAAGTTAGTCTTTCTAATCACTTATAGCCTATAATATATAGATAGATATATATATATTACTGCCACCACACCTACACACATACACTATGACACTTATACACACTTCCACTATGAGCACTTATACACACATGAACACTTATAAGCACTTACAGTCTCCATAGACACTTACATTAAACCATATACACTTACACTCACACCCACACACAGATACACTTACGGTGATTGGAAACCACCAAAGCCATCATTATCGTGGGTCAAAACTGACCCATGGTATCTGGCAAAGGTCAAGCAGAGAAATATCAGGTCAAAAAGGTTTAAGACACAAAAAAAAAGCGGCTAAGTCCCTTAAAGGCAGAAGGACAAAAAATTACCGTGGGTCAAAATTGACCCATGGACGACCAAAGGGATGGTAGTGTGTTTGTACGGGAGTATAAGTGTAAATGTAAGTGTCATGGGAAAATGTAAGTGTTATAGTGAATAAGTGTCATATGAATGTGTGTATAAGGTAAGTGTGTGTGTGTGTGGGTGGTGTGTGGTGTGTTGTCGTGTGTTGTGTGTGTGCTCGCATATGATCCTAAACTGGTTTGAATGTGAGTGTGGTGAAATGGTGTTGTGTGTGGTGTGTAGGGTGCAAGTAGGAAAGATCCATACATGCGTTCAGTTAGGAACGAAATATGTGACGGGAGGGACACGAGTGGCCAAAAAATCGTGGGCCAAAATTGACCCATTGAGTATATGGCAAGGTAAAGTCCGAATATCATGGTCAAAACAAGGTAAAGACTCAAAAACGGGCTAAACCCCTAAAGGGTGGCAAAAATTACCGTGGGCAAAAAATTGACCCATGACACGTACCCGGTAACGTCAAGGCTGCGTCACATAATCATCATGCTCGTCGCACACACAAGGTTAAAAAGACATCCAAAAAGGCTAAGCCCCCTAAATGGAACAGGACCACCACACACGATTGCCTGTGCGGGCCAAAAATGACCCATGGAAGACCAAAGGACTTGGTCAAAAAAATTAGGGTGGGTACGTACAACGTGTGACGCAACCGTTTGGCGCAACCCCTTCTTCGAAGTGTTGCCAAAAAAATTAGGGTTGCCAAAAAAGTAGGGTGCCAAAAATTAAGGGTTGCCAAAAAATTAGGGTTGCCAAAAAATACCGTGGGCCAAATTTCACCCATGGAAGACCAAAGGGGTTGGTCGAAAAAAAGGTCAAAAAGGTCACGGTCAAAAAAAGGTCAAAAGCCCAAAAAGGTCACCAGGCCAAAAAAAATTTGGGCTCAAAAAAATGTGGTGGTCAAGTCAAAGTCGGTCAAGGTCAAAAAGGTCAAAGAAGTGGGGTATAATCTACACGGCTAACTACCCCATTAGGTACCGGAGTATATATATATATAGACTAACACCTTCCATCACTCCGAAACATGTGTACTAGGTAATGGGATCTGTCCTCCCTTTTAATGGATTGGTGATAAGAGTGTCTAATGTCTCGATAACAGAGATTAAACGGATTTGTTTAGTTATGTTGAATTCTTAGCGCTATGCATTGTTTACGAGTATTTCAATCCTTTTGAAGTAATTTCATGGATTATATTGTACGGCAACACATCGATCATCAATATATTTATTATTTCATTATTTTTATATTACAGCATCGTATCACCAGCCCATCCGGGCTCTGGCCCTTTTCAAGCTATGGGCGCGCGACGCGAAAATAATCAATTACAGAGAAAACTAAAACCCAAGCACAATCCCCAAACCAGAATTTCTCTCTAGGTGAGCACAGACTGTGGAGTACTATTAAAAGAGTAGGAAAATTAAATTGACAGCAGAAAAGCAGAAGGTTCGTAAGGAGCACTTATAGGAACAGAAAGTTGCTGGATAAGATGAAGGAAGTAGTGTCACTGTCACGAATCAATATATCACAGTGTACGTTGGAGAGCTTTGCTAATATCGTCTCTTTCTACTGGAAACTTCATGAACAACCATTCGATAGAGATCGAAATGGTATACACGAGCGTGGCTAGACCCAAAGTGAAGGATTTAGCTTTTGTTGTTGATCTCAGTAAGGGCTTTACCACCCTTGTTAGACCTTAGACATGCAGCAAGTAAACTATAGGCAATGAGTTGAATAGAATACGAGTGACATGCTCAGCGGATGCGAACGTCGCACACTGTAGGTCCATTTGCCTGACTCTATGGAGTCTTTTATATCTTCAGCATCTAAAGTATAGAAT
The DNA here is from genome assembly GCA_015478945.1 of Trachelipus rathkii. Classification (NCBI taxonomy): domain Eukaryota; kingdom Metazoa; phylum Arthropoda; class Malacostraca; order Isopoda; family Trachelipodidae; genus Trachelipus; species Trachelipus rathkii. The sequence goes on from JABUQX010014341.1 coordinate 30,320, forward strand.
GGTTTACTATAGAAAAGAGTATTGCCCCAACTTCTTAGGCGTAGCTAAGTATTGTAGAGAGGCTCTTGAATTTAATTTCAGAGAGATGAGTTATTGCACCAAATGTAGGAATACATATAGTGTATGGCTCACAATGTAGAATATATAATAAGCTATCCGATCATTGCTTCTCACATATGCAGATATGTTAGTGGAACCGTGCGACAGGCACCGTGAGATATACGAGTGTGAAAGAGTGAGCTTTGAACCAATTACCACAGAGATCAACATAGTATCACAACCAACAACTTATACTTTATCAGTAGTTATCAAACTCTTGCGACATTATCATCGTCTTGTGAAGACATTAGCACGACATAAAGAAACACATCTCTGACCAACAATTACTAAATTTCCACGAGACTCCCATCCTCTTCTTCTGTGTCTCTCTTACTCTCCTATCATACACACATCTCTCTCCTCTCTGTGTATATTGAGTAATGAGTTTCAAAGACTTAATATTTTTCTTATTATTCTCAAGTACCTAATGAGAATGTTTATTTTATCAGAGGTGAGGACTAAGTATAAGAGCCGTCTAAGGAATAAATATTATAAATGATGTAGGATAGTAGCATATATATTATTATATATATATATATATATTATAATATATATATATAATTATAATATAATAATATTAATTATATATATATATATATAAATATTATATAATTATATTATATATATATTATTATATATTATATATATATATATTAAATATATAGATATATATATAAATATATATAATTTATATATAATATATATATATATATATATATTAAATATTATAATATATATATTAATTATATATTATAATATATTAATATATATATTTATATTAATAAATATTAATTAATATATGAATAAAATATATATATATGATATATATATATATAATATAATATTACTCCTTCATGGCCAATATAATATTTTTATAGAATATGAAATAAATATAAAAAAGGCAAATGAAATAAAAAAATAATAAGATAAAAATACAAAAGCTCAATTTGTCTGTTATTACGTTGATATCATCGCGAAATCTTGAGTAATTCCACTCACTTAATCAATCTCACATAAAATTGAATTCGAACAACTTCTCGCCCGATTTCACTCTGGATTAACTCGGCATAGAAAACCCTGTTTACATTATTACAGACATTTGTCAGTTTCTTCTAACATTAAAATACCTAACTAAAATCCAAGATTCACAGTTTTGCATCTTTATGTCAATAATATATCTCAGTACTCTTTTCATGTAACGTAATCACACCTCACACAAATATTATCTAACTAATCTATAGAGAAACATAACAACACTCTACCTTACGAATCAATAATACATGAGCCTCCGTCAACGGCGAGCGAACACCTAAATACACACCCTAAAATCTCTCACACAACTCACGTGTCGTGTCTAAAAATCCTAATCCAAAATTTAACAATAGGGCTGGTATAGAATGATCACGTTATATGTATACCTTATTAAGATATATGTTACCAGTCACAAAAAATGTCAAAGAAGTTGCTATATTTCTTTGCTTGAATGGTGCTCTATCCTTAGATTTATTATATTTTCCTATCTGCAAATTTGTCAACCCAACCCCTATACTTTTCACTCTTGCGTATTGAAACATTCTTCCCAAACAGTCAGTTTCCCCTGATCAAATACCTCTTGTTTATTATGTGAAAGTGGTCAGACATACCTATATAATAGAGTATAAATATTAAGGAGTATTATCTCTATATTGAAAATTATAATATTTTATATATATATCATTTATAGAGAAATATTAAAAAGTTCAAAGCCATCCTGCAAATATATATGATGCCCGAAAAAAAGAAAAATTTTCATATTGAGAGGAAAACAAAAAAATTATTATCATTTGCAGTGCAAAGAAATAGTCAGAGTGTAGATAATTGTATAATATTTTAAGGGAAGCGTTAGTTTCCGTGTTTATATAGAATAAAAGATAAGATTAAGATAAAAGTAAGTAAATGAAGTAACTAAGGCTTAATTTAAGTTGCCTTTACATGTATTATAGTATTATAAGACCTACCTTATGCCTTAATGAGCATAACTAAAGTATCCAACTTATGTATTATTGCTCAGTTAAAAAAAAAATTACCTGCAAAAGTGGGAAGAAAAATACAAAATTCTTATAAAAATTACCCTTCGGTGTGAAATATTCGAACTTGAATAGCCATACTATATATATATATATAGATATATAATTATAAATCAATATTCTCATATATATTATATTATATATCATATATATATATATATATATATAATATGTGGCTTAAGGTTAATAAGTTATATATGTTATAATATATAATTATATGATTCTTCACGCCCTTCCCTGATATATTTGCTCAGTCACAAAAATCATTATCAGAGCAGTAAATAATCACTGAGATACTATACGGCGATCTATGATTACAATAAATAATAATAAATGTGACTCAACGATTAATCGATACATTACATCATTGCTCATATATTTATTATAAAATATTTTCCCAATATTATTATAAAACAATATTAAACGCAATAAATATTCTATATATATTATATATAATGTATTTTATAATAACATGGTTATAGTTAATGAAGAACAGCAATTGAATATAATTTACTTATACCATAATCCTCGACACATAAACTATATAATATATAAATATATAATAATAATATATATATTAATATATAATTATAACATAAATTTTTAATCAAATATATTAAATATTTATCACTAACTTATTATAAACAGGCTAAATCATATCTTGTTAATACATAATCACTATATTAAAATTACAAAATTTATTTTAATTTATTATCATTTCTATACATATATTTCTTTTATTATATTTTATATTGTATTACATTAATCAAGTAAGTTATACTATCTGAAAATACAGATTTTAGGAAATTCAGATTACCAAATTTTCAGCAAAAGCCATTATCCTAAATTCTTAGCATCTCTGATATCATTTCAAAGTACATAATCTACAAATGAAAATAAATATAATCAGAAAGCAATACGTTAAGTAAATATATTTCGTATTAAATATTATATATATCGTATGACGAACATCGAGCTAATTATCATAATAAAAATTTTCCATAATTAGGCAACTTCTAAATTTACAATAAATATCAGGATCATATTTTATCTGTGAGTAGTGTATTTATTATGTGTATATCAATAACTGATGGGATAAACACATGTAAAAGATCACATATTGTTAAAATAATCTCTCATCAAACCTCTTTATTTCATAGTAAAATAAAAAAATAATTTTCTCTGCTGCCCATAATATAATAATACTTAAATCACGTAATAATAACATACTAACCAACTGATATTATAATAACACATATAAATATAATCTCATTATATAAAACATTTATATGATTAAGTTAATTAATATAATAAATATAAATAATATTAAAATATGTATTAATAATTATAAATATAAATTCTAATAAATATATAATAAAAGAAAATTATTCAATAAAAACATTCATTTAAATTGAGCTAATAAAATATATTATATTATATTAATACTATATTAACTATATAGATATATTATATATATATATATATATATATATAAATTATTAATTTATAATATTAAATATATTAATATATTATAATATATTATAGTTATATAATAATATAATAATTATAATAAATAATAATAAATATATTATAATATATAATATGATATTATATTATATATATTATATTAATAATATAATAATAAGATTAATAAATATATAATTATGAAATATATATTATTGTATAAAAATTAATATATATACTTATATAATATGTATATATATATATATATAGTATATAGTAATAATAATACTATAATAATAATATATAATTATATATATATATTATATATATATATATTATATATATATAATATATATTATTATATTAATATACCTAGAGGAGGTAGTTAGCCCTACTACACAGGTGTACGCATGAATATCCCACTTATATATAGTGATATATGCCTGGTAGTCTTTTTTATAAATGTATATTGTTGAATGGTGTATTGTCACCAGCCTCTTATATATAAGAATGCGAAATTTTCCGACTTTCCATAAGTATTGTATGAGAGATTATAAGTGAGAGCACTGATGGACCAATAAGAAACTTATGCAACACGAACTAAGAGGCCTTATCAACGCCGATATGAGTACCTCAAAGTGTGGAAAATAGCCTACTCAAATAAGGAACTCCTGTATTTTGTACTTAGCGTAGGAACCACGGACTGATTAGATACGAGACTGAGATATAATAAATATCGCTTAGCTAAGATAGCAGGGACCATGAGAAAATATCGGAAATCCTTCCGGTGATGAAAGCTCTTTAATATTATTTAAGGTATACTAGATAGGTACATACAACTGAATCGTATGTGGGTAATCTACTACTTAATGGGTAGTAGAGTAGTAAGTGAATAATAAATGGTGGAAGCTGATGGCTATGATAAAGGAAGTTGGATATTTTGGGAGTTCTGTGTGAAGAACCATGACGTTTTAATAGGTATGACAATAATATAATACAAATTACAATAACAACTTATCAATTGTATATGTGTACAGTGGTGGGATGAGTTGACCATCAACATAGGTGAGTAAGAGGTAAGTTATAATTTTTGATATCTGGTAATAGTAAAATATTAACTGAGTCGCAGAGAGTAGAATAGCTTGTGAAACATCATGGGGATGAAAGTAATGAGATGTTTTCTGAGAGTTATCAAAATGGTAGTAACTATAATATAATAATAATGGGTTTAATATAGTGTTATTATATAATACAGTAGGTATATAGCCACCGCTGTACATACAAGGAAAGTATACTGAAAGCTGTGAGAATGAGTAAGTGAAGTTTTATAATTCGTCGTGAATAACTGGCAGGAAATTATAAAATATATGAGTTCAGTCCATATGCTCGGAAGAATAGTGCTATGGAGAGATTTGAATGACAGTTTGGAACACAAGAAGAGGTTGTGTGAGAGTGTTACATAGGAGTCCTTTCAGCGTTGTGATCGGAAATGGTATAATAGAGCGTATGAGAGTAGTGAAATATATTCACCGCATGTCTACTCGACTGAGATAAATGTAACCTTTAGATTTTCATCCTTTATATGTGACATGTAATATGAAAGTTACTAAACAAATGGGAGACACGGCATTATGCTTTATAAAGATCATAGTACACAATTCTTTACAAAGTCGGAACTTACATCGTTATATAGTGGAGGTAGGGGAGAAAGGGCTTGTAATAGTCATTGAAGCAAATTCCTGATGATATCCTTGATAAATTTCATTGACATACATTATTATAAGTGATATTATAATTCAGTTACTGAGCATGGATAGTAGGTGTACGAATCCGTGTGTGTGCGTTTATAAATATGTCGTTTCGGAGTCCTCGTGTATAAATTTATATTTAAGAGTTTGATGAGACTATAATAAGAAACAAAGTATTTGTAAAAAATTGAAATCTAACTTACCTCCTAGTTGAGGTGTTTAATATTTGGTAGTGAAGACTAGTATTGCAATCACTCACGCGATTGACTACGAAAAAGGAAGGAGCCAGTGTTATTCTCTTTCACGTTTTTTTACCCCTGTGTTTGAGGACTCACTCTGTCGCGTTTTCCATATAGATATAAAGAGATATAACACTGTTAGCCTATTGTAAGGGACAAGTTCAAAGTCTCATATGCCTCACTCACAGGGTTGCCGGGACCACATGAAGTGGTGAGGAGTGCATGAAACACCTTTGAAGGGAGCGTCTAAAGAGTGCAGAAGAGACGATGGGAATTAAAAATGGAGGAGGAACGATAAAATAAAGAAATGCAAAGAACACCATGGTGTGGATCCTGCGGACGTAGTTAAAACTTGGCATGACGGAAGTTTTACCCGTAGAGAGATGAGATGTATTTCATAGAATATGGGATAAGACAAAGAAGCATGAGTGTGTGAGTTGGGATACGAGCAGAGTAGTAATATTGTAGAGGCTCGGCTGTGAGGGTGAACTCAATCATTAGAATATAGTATGATATATAGGTATGAGAGAAGGTATAGTACCATCCTTGGGCGATGTTAAAATATTCACAGAAAAAAACGAGGTGTATGAGAGTGTCTATAGAGAAGATGTGACAGCGTATAGAGAATTACCGCTAGGCTTTTCTGTAATTTTTCTTCTATTAAAGCAAACAACTTACAGCGCGTAATTTTTATAGTCTCAAACACCAAATTGGTCTGACGGTCATATTAAAGGAACTCGCCACAATGGGTTCAGAAAGATGAGGCTCCTAATAGGAGAACGGCAAGAGGAAGAGAATTAGACGCATGTAAAGAAGGTGGAGGAGAATTTTCGCAGTATTTTCTCATATTGCAAAGTTGTGCGATCTCTTGGTCTTAGCGAGTATGGATGTGGACTGCTCCAGAGAGCTCTTGCATTTCTGATGGTTTGGCGCCTATGAAGGGATCGGGAGGTAGGATTGTGGAGTGTCATCACCGGACGTGTAAGCGTAGTGAGCTTGATGTCGTGGAGTCTCACTCATGCTCTTAAGCAGATGGCATGACAAGACGTAGAGAACACGGCGGCTCTGTGCCGATGTATGGAAGATTGAATCGGTTAAGATCGACGGAATAGGAAATTGGATGAATGTTGTAGGCGCGAATAAGGTACTCACCGTGCATGTTATAATATTTTCCTGTTGAATTTCTTCCAAGTCCAAGTCAATGATCAGATAGGAAGGATGGAGGTTTCATGTATAGAGACGACTAAAAGGGGATTGTCCTCTAAAGAGTAACTTCCCGTGTATATTCCGAGAGAATTTCTAGTTCAGCAACTTCCCCAAACTCACAAATCGCTCAGTATAGTTAAATAAAAAAATCGATGATAATAACGGAATGTGAAACTATAGTTAGTAGCGACATTTGCATGTTTAAGTCAATATATACCATGTGTCATATAACTTGGCTATGTATAATAGATTTGACTCACGAAAGTTCAAGAGACATGAGAAGAGAATGGCCCTTTGGGTGTAGTGGAGTCAAATATAAGAATAATACAAGAGAGATTGCATAGCTATGGTTATTATTCTCTAGTCGAGTGGAGGAACACTAAGAAAACTATGAATCTGTGAGCGTGATAGAGTGAGATCTCTGCGTTAATATCACACTCGTATTAGAAAGATGATAAGTGAAAGAATTGGGAAATATTAATAACAACGGATAAATACTATTGGATAATGCAGACACACTTCTCGATACGAACGCTAGATAAGGCTTAGTAGACATTAGCCCTACCATTGTCTATAGCGCTTAGTTATTGATAGCTCAACGAGCAGACATGAGCAGCTATATAATCAGGAGGTATGGGGACAATTAACCTTGTATGAGATATGGTTATAATGCAATATAACATGATCTTTTTCCCAAAGACTATCTATAATAGTGTAGCACCAGTAAGTTTGGTTGTTATAACTAGAAGAATATATTAAAACAGCAGCCTTTTTGTCCTCTCCCTGTTGGAGCAAACGCAGCGTGATCTGTATAAAGAATAGGAATTATATTCATATATCAGAACAACAACACCAGAGAAAGGGTGATTGAATAGTAAGCATATAGGGAGCGTCTATATCTCCAAATCCTGTATCATTATATACTAATGCGACAGTGTGGGATATATCGCGTGCGGTAAACATGAGTAGGAGAATGGATTATTGAGGATACTAGTCGGTATATATATGACTTGGTTTAGTTGTGTTGTGGCACATATATAAATCAAGAGAGACTGCAAAATTTTACTTGGAGGTTTGGTATAGTATAAAGAGGTAAGTTGGCAGGAGATAGTGGTAATGTAGGTAATAAATAGCAGGCTAAGACATGAGTAGAGGTGATGTTATTAGAATGGCGGATATATAGGTGTGCGAGATGTCTCTAAGGATATGTAAAGTTTGAAATGGTGAAGAAAGACTGAGACAATAACGGACCAGTTTACAAATACTTGGGTGCTACTATTGTGTATATAGGAAAAAAACGATACATCAACTATGTTGGAATTATAAATAAGATAGATAATGAGGGAGTTTAATGGCCACATATAAGTATTACAATAGTTAGTATAGTACACCATTTATTATATAAAGCAGAAGAGCAATTCGATGTCAACGAGTCAAGATGTATAGTAATTCACAATTAGATATATATAATTAATGAAGTACCATATAACATGATGTATAATGTGGGCGATGAAGCATTGTGAGGCTTCTTTATACACGAGACAAAGAGCAAGCTTGTAGATGAGCGTTGCTAGTTTCGTGGGTGTTATATACGATATTATATTAATTATAACTATATAAGAGATTTATGCATTAAGGTCTAAACATCCTGCAAGACCTAGAAAGAGATATTAGAGAGAAGACTGAGAGAAGGTGGTGGAAGATAAGCTAGAATAGTGGCATAGCATGCGAATTTCAGTACCAGGGGATATCACTATAATAGAGTCTGCGTTGTTCGTCTTTAAAGTATACATGAATAAGTGAAAGATGAATTGGTGATTAATAGAAATAAAACATATGCATAGATTACTTATTTGTAGTACCTAGTGAGTAAAAGGCTTTGATAGTGATAGTGCCTTAAAGGAGTTAATTGTGTGAAGAGAGGAACTGAAAGAATTATAGTGAGTATATGGTATACCTAGAGAATTGTATTAAAAAGCAATAAAAATCAACTATATATGTAGACGAGTAACTTGAGTCAAGTAATGTAAAGACTATGGGTCCTCTCATAGTGAGGTGAGGTTAAATAATGGTTATATGATGTCACAACGGGGTGAAGCAGGGATGAGCTGATCATGTCTATTACCTAATCCATGGTTCTCTATTACTATATAAATTATAAATATATAACAGGACAGTTGTTAGAGATAATCTCTCAGGTATGCGGAATAACAGATAGTTGAGTGAGAGATATATACAGAGTTTTGTTCTTTTCTTTCTTCACAAATAATGGTACCTTAAAAACACAAAATATCTGTTAATTACCTTCAATAAATATGAATATATATATATATTATAAATTATAGGATATAGAATAAAAAGTAGGGTGAGGGGAACTGCAAAGTTTACTGATGGTATATGGTATATAATATATAATGAAGGAGTTTGGAGGAGTAGGTGATTATGGAGTAGATAATTAAGATAGAGAAGACAGAGTGATTGATTTTATTCGGTATATATAGTGATGGTGTATAGATGTTACCTGGATTTTGAGTAAAGTATGAATGGAGTAAAAGTAACTGATGTACTATAAACGAGACCATTTTAATTAATTACTTTGGGTATGACTATCTATGGTAGTGAGGAAAAACGACACAATGTGTATATGAATTAAATATAAGAGGAATATATTGTGAGTGTGAGTGAAAAATTTAATGGGACTATAAAGTGGCAATGTTGTTCTTATTGTATATGAAAGAAAGATACAATATTCGAGTATATATAACTGATGTTAATAAGAGTAATTATATGGTGATAATAACATACTAGATTAATATGAGTGTATATTATATATAACTGTTAATTTATATATGGAGCTAATGTGAAAGTCATGGTGAGTCTCTTAAACACGAGTGAAGCAAAGAGCAAGTTATGGATGATCATAGTTCTGATGAATGCGTGAGTATATGTAAAACGTAATAAAACTGATTATATATTATGAGTATGATATATAAGTAGACAATAATAAGAAGAGACATAGTATAGGAGGAAATGAGGAAGATTAAGGGCGGATTTAGCGTAGAAGCAGTAGGTTAAGTCTTGTGGAGTGAGAGAGTGAGTAAGCTATGCTCTCTGAGTATAGTAGTACGGATCAATGTTAATGTAGAATGATATATATAGATATTACATACATGTAAAGTGCCAGTATATAGATATTACTTAGAATGATACGAGAGGAAGAAGAAGTGTCGGGAGACCTTAATATGTTAGTGAATATGGTGAGACGACAAAGTGAGTTAGCTCTCTCGTAGGGCGATTAGGGAAGAGTAGGATTAAGTGAGCGTCCAAGTGAGTGAAATGTCTATGAAGGCGTTCTTGATGTAATGTTAGAATTAGACATAGAAAGTCGTGAGGTAAGTAATGAGTTTCTGGCAGAACAACTGACAGATAATGCATATGAGCATCTATCATAGTTATATGTAGATTGAGTGATATAGAGAAAAAAAGTGAGTAGATTAATTATATATATATATATTATATATATATATATATAATTAATATAGTATATATATATATATGATATTAATCAATTATTATATATTATATTAGATATATATATATAGTAATATATATATATAGTAATATATATATATATATATATATATATATTATATAATATATATATATATATATATATATTAATATATATATATATAGTAAATATAAATTTATATATATATATATATAATTATATAGATATATAATATTATTATACTATATATGATATCAAATAACATATCAATATAGCATACCAATACTATACATACATTACTATACATATATAATATATCTAATATCATACATAGACATTTAACATATACATATATCATAATATATACTAACTTACATTACATATACTATTATAGCTAATAAAATACATATACAAATAACTAACATTAATCATATACATATACATTATATATAATACATACATATACATAACAATATATCATTTATTATTTATATATTTATTAAAAAACTACATACATACATACTAATAGTAGTATAATAAGTAATGTAGGGTAACAAAGATATATAAGGTTTCGAAAATTTATTCATATAGTAAGTGATTATATTGGCATAGCGATCGAGAATGATTTGTAAGAGGTTTTATGGGCTAACTGTAACAGAGAATGTTAGAACCGTGAGTTTAAAAGGGCATGTCAAAGAAAGCTTTTCTACATAGGAATAAAATTGATATTGAGAGAATAATAAATATTATAATACTTTTAAGCTAGTAGTGGTTCTTTGTGCAGTAGGAAATAAATGTAATTTAGGAAGTAACAGATCGGCGTATTTTAGAAATAAAATTTACTAATAATATAGTGAAAACAATAGAGTGAGTAAGTAATGATGTGAAAGCCTAGTACTTGTTACTCTACTTACTAATATACTCTAATTAGAAAATTTATTATAGTGCTAGAAAAAAATAAGCTCTAAAATGCATAAATTGACAAGTTTAAGAATAAAAAATAGATAAGCGTAAAAATATAAATACTGGATGAAGTCAATATTAGAATTGATTAGTGGTGAAGTTAGAACATCTCAGTACTTCGTGGAATTACATAGATTGAAATAATTAATAGTAGTGTTTATATTCCCCACATTTATATATCATAGTATCATAAATATCAATACGTATTAGTATTTTATCCCTTTCTACAAAAAATGAGATTAATCTATATATCTATTACCAAGTAAGTGAGATAATACTTCATCACTACTTCTCTTATATTTGTATCTATGAGACAAGCATTATTTTCCGCAAATCATCATAATTTTTAATGTGAGGTTTATCGACTTACGAATAGTCAGTAAGTATCTCACAGGAGGAGAAGTGCTAGTTGGCGACTGACCGCTTACTCGAAAAGGTAGTTCCGTTCATCGTTACTCTGTATACTCGGAGAGAATAATTCATATGGAGTATATATAGCACTCGGTCATAATATCTGCTGAAACTTCTCTTGATACAAGTGACAAATATATAGTTATAATAGACGAGCAGTGCCACTCTTAATCCACTCTCTCTCCGTTCCGATTGTAAGACTCTGTGTATGCTTTATTTATCCGCAGTTCATGAATTTCACGGAACACGATCCATTATACTCGAAAAATTTGCTCCAAAAATAGTATCTCTCTCTCAGTCTGCGTGTATTTAAATTTATATATTTTCCATGACACATTAATTCATAAGTTATCTAAACATAATCATACTCATATCCATAATCTATATAGAATCCGTCTTCAGACTTCCTACCATATAGGACTTACAAGTACTCCTTCTTTCATCTTTCTTCCTCCCTCAACAATCTCACTTCGTTTTGATTTTACGTGCGCTCGATCTCTCACATGTGCTTTACCATTCACCAACATGTGCGCTATATCTCTCCGTGCATCATCCGTTCCCTTTTTCAGCCAACATATATCATTCATAAAATGCGGTGGTATTTGAGAACCCTTGACCTCTTTTCTCTATTCCTTGTTATCACCATGATGACACTAAATCTCTTGAAACCCGTGAGGACTGTCCTCACTCACAACCTAACCTTACTCTTATCTACGTTTACCTTCAAACATCTCTTTTACACACCCTGCCAAAGTCTCTCTACTAATCCTCTCAGACGTCTCCACACAAAACCAAATCATCCGCATGATAACTAGGTATGAGCCTCCATACGGCTACCACAATACAATCTCTTCTCATTTCTTACTCTTACGCATTCTAACAAGCCATACTTCCTGCACTACACGTACCTCACGCCCTCTCCTAATTCATTCCTCAAATTCATCTATTCTCCTATATACAAATTGAATAACCAAGCAAACTATAAATCACATAATTGTGCCTTATCTCCCCTCATTTATAAAATACTTTTGTGTGAGAGAGCCAATCACTTTCAAGTCTCTCATCTCTTTTCTCCTCCTACATCATCCATCCCATGTCGAGTCTCTGTGTTTAGTGTAGCAAGCATTTAATCGTGCATATATTATTGCAGTATAAGATCTCGTCTAATGTCTCTAGTAGCGAAGAAAAAATTTTTCCTAAAAACTTTAAGTGAAATAGTGTCAAAGATGTGTGGTCAGATTTATGGTTATGTCGTTCTTTTGTTTGATATCTCCAAATTCCTTTATTTTGAAATAATGTCCACGTAAGCAGGATTATGAGAGGAGAATTAAGAGTGGAATGGTATCTCGGAGTGTAATTAGAAATATTTAAAAACCAAAATAGTGGCTTAGACTTATGTGAAAGTTAGAAATGATGGAGAATGGATGATAATTTTGATTGTACGCTATCTCCGCTACCTAAGATCAAAATACATAACCAACATTGGGTATTAACTCTTATGCTGAGTTGCTCTTTATCCGATATATTTGCTGTGTATTAAGTATGATGAACGTGAATAGTACATAGAAAAAACGAGAGAATGGTAATAGATCAAACGGTCTAGTGATATCGCACTTTAGAGGGGAAGGAATCAGAGAGTAGATTTGTAAAAGGAATAGATGTAAGACAATTGATGCGATGTGCGAATACTGCGATTCAACAATCGTTAGTTGGAACTTGAACTGGTCAATATCGAGTACAATTACTCAATAGTTTTGGTGAGGAGTAGAGGACACTTAATCCTTTCTCAGGTTATGATAGGTATAATATATAGCAAAAAATTAAATTTAAGTTGTGAAATTACTTGTGAGAAATAATGTGTATCCATGAATAGATTATAAACTAATATATAATTAATATAATATTTGATTGGATAATGAAAAAGAGTGAACGCGAAATGAAATCGCAATAGAGAGAATAATGTGTAGGCAAGAGTATCTAATAATTGAATAATGAGAGATAATAAGAGAGAATGATGAGAGTAGAGTAATACAGTTCACTAGTAAATAATAGATAATTAAAGAATAGTGGGAATGATATAATAAAGGGACAATTTCTTGAGTACATAAGTAGATCTAATGCAAATATATGAAACCCATATGCAAAATTGAAAGAGAGTTTTGTATCTTATATTGATAATTGAATAGAATGAGAAATGAAAATAATAATTTAAATAATTACAACAATAATAAATATAAATAATTAAATAAAATTAAACTCTAAAAAATAAAATTAACTCGATATAAATAAATATATATATATAAGATACAAATAAGAACTTATAAAAATAGAATAACGGAATAATGAATAAATAATAATAATAATAAATAATAATAATAATATATGATAGATAAGAATAATAAATTAAACTAGACGCTATAATAAGGTTTTTTCCCTTTCCAAAAGGAAAGAATAACACCCTTGGTAATACCATTAGCCTTACTTTATCATTATAACGAGATTTAATAATACTAATGAGTAGTTCACTTGCAAGATGTAATTAGATAATAAAAAATAATAAATTAAATATAACTCAAAAACAAGTAAACAAAGATTATTAACAGATAATAATAATAAATTAAACCTCCTGGTTGTCCCAACCTCTAGTTAATAATAATAGATAATTAATTAATAATTAATTAATAATAATAATATTAAAATAATTTAAATTAATTATATAAATAAATTAATAATAATAATAAAATAAAGTAATAATAATAATTAATAAAATTATAATATAATATAATATATAAATAAATAAATAATAATACTCAAATAATAATCAATTATAATAATAAATTAAAATAATATTTATATAATTATATAAATAAGTAATAATATATAATAATTAAATAAATAATTATAATATATATAATAATAATAATAATAATAATCATATAAATAATATATAATAGTATAAACGTTAATATAATATCTGAAATAATAAGTTTAAATAATAAATTATAATAAATAATAATATTAATAATAATATAATAAGAATAATAATTAAATTAATAAAAATATTAATTTTAACTTATTAATAAAAAACGTGTAATCAATAAAGAAAATTAATATTTCTTAAATAATAATTAATAAATAATTATATATTTAAAATAATTGACAATAATAAATAATAATATATAAATAATAATAATAATTTTGATAATTATTAAATTAAATGATTTTATAAGAATTAATAATAATAATAACTAATTTATATAACTAAATTTTGATAACTTATTAAATTAAAGATTTTATAAGGATTTAAATGAAATTAGCGAATAATAATCACAACATAAAAAAAATTGGAATAAATGAAAAAAGAATAAAATTATTATAATTAATAATAATAATAATAATAATTATATAATAATAATAATAAATAATAATAAATAATAATAATTAATATAATATAAATTAAATAAATTAATAATCAATAATAAATAAATTAAATAATAAATTAATATAAATTAAATAAATAATAATACTAATAATATTAATATAATACATTTATAATAAAATATATAACATGATAGTACATAATAAAATACTAATGAATTATCTAAAAAGATGATATTATCATATGTAAATATTTCTTAATAAAAATATGTAAAATAATTAAAGAAATAATTAATATGAATAAATTAAATCAATAATATAATATTAATATAGTAATTAATAATAATTACATTAATATTTAAATTATATTATAAGTAATAATAATAATTTAAATAATAAATAATAATGAATATATAATTTAATAAATAATCAGAAATGTGAAATAATAATTAATAATATATAATAATAATAATAATATAATAATAATAATAATAATATTTATTGTAAAAAATAATTATAATTACGAATAAAACAAAAAGCTTACTAATATATTGGTTAAATATATATAATAATAAAATTTGTAAAGTAAATTGAAAAATATTGGAATAAGAAAATATTATTTAATAACATAATAGTATTAATTATTATTATCAGAACTATAGTATTTATAATATTATTATATTATTATTTATAATTTATATTATATTACTAATTATATTATAAGTATTATTATATCTATATAAATTATTATAGTACTTTAATTTAATTATGTATTAATTTTTATTATATATAAATTTATAATATAATTTATTAAATAAATATTTAATGAAGAAGAGAATTATATCCTTATTATATGAAAATTGACTTAAATAAGAATATTATTTGATTAATTAAATATAAATAAGATAAATAATGAATATATTATAATTAATATATATATATCTAATCATAATATAATTAAATAATAAATTAAATAACTAAAAATAATAATAATATAATAATAATTAATAATAATAAAATAATAATAATAATAATAATAATAATAATATATAATAATAATAATAATATTATAAATATAACATATTATATTAAAAGTAATTATATTAATAAAAACAAACCAAACTAAATATATAATAATATATAATAATAATAGAACAATAAATTATAGAGTATTTATTGAAAATTAATTTCAAATAAATTACTCATAATAACAGCTTCTCTATTTAATCATAATATAATTAAATATAATAATAAAATAAATAATTATATCAAATAATAAATATAATATATTAAATAATAATAATACATATATAAAATAATAATAATAATAATAATAATAATAATGTATATATATATTAAATAATAATTTAAATTAATATAATAATAATATATAATATAAATAAAATATATAATATATAATTAATTAAATAAGAATGATGATATTATTTATAATTAAATAAATAATTATATAAAAATATTAATTAATAATAATAATAATAATAATATATAAAATTAATATAATATTTATATTATCAATAATAATAATAATTAGTAATTTTCCAATTTTGATAACTCGAATATTAGTATATATATGAGGAAACTGTGCAACTGAGTTATTATTCACAGAAAAAAAGAATATCCAATATCATATCCTGTATTTTATTCATTATTAATATATTAACTATATTAATATATATATATATAATTATATAATATATATTATTAATATATAATATAACTCACTTATATATTATATATAATATATATATTAATATATACTATATATATATATATAGTATTATATTTATATATATATTAACTTATTAATATATATATTATATATATATATATTATATGATATATTATTATATATAATATAACAATAATATTAATAATATATTAATATAAATACTATATATCATTATTATTATTTAATATTATCATAATTAATTATTATTATATTATAGTATATAATATTATAAAATATATATATATACCTACACTATATATATATATATATATTACTAATATAATATTATAGTTTAATATATATATATAATATCTATATAATATATATATATATTATATATATTAAATATATGATATGTTATATATATATAAATTTTCCATATTTAAGAATAGATAATATTTTTAGTTATTTAGAAATATATATTCATTTATAATCAATATATATATATTATATTTATATATATATATATTATATATATATTTATATATATATAGTATATATATTAAATATATATATATATATATAATATATATTTATATTTAATATTAAATATACTATATATTATATTATATATATATATTAATATCAATATATTATATTATTTATTATATATATTATAATATATATATTATACTATATATTATATAGTTAATATAATATTAATATATTTATATATAATAGTAATAATAGATAAGAATACTAGAAAGGTTGAGTCTAAGGCTAAAATATTAATAAACTGTAACCATGATATCCTAATAGTCCCAGTACAATAATTTTATTATTTATTTAGTATTTATCAGGTATATATTAATATTATATTATAAAATAGCTAATTATTATTAATAATTATGAATTATATTAATTTTTCAAGAATTTTGTCTTTATTTTTATTATGAGTATTATTAATTATATTATTATATAATATATACTAATATTATAATTTTATAATTTATTATATATTAATATTTTTATTTATTATTATTATTGATTTATTATTATTATATTATTTATTAATTATTATTAAATTATTTATTCAGTTTTATATATTTATATAAATTATTAATTATTATTATTAATATTTTATATTATTTAATTATAATTATTATTATTATTTATTATTATTTATATATTATTAGGATTAATATATTTATATTATTATATTATTATTATATTATTTATTATTAATTATATATATTATATAGTTAATTATAATTAATTATTATTGTATTATATATTAATTATTTAATAATTATAAATTAATTATATTATTATTATTTATAATTATTATTATTATTATTATTATTATTTATTTAAATGTTCTATTATTATTATTATTATTTATATATATTATTTAATTATTAGTATTATAATTTAATTATTTTTAATTATTTATAATTTATCATGATTGAATTAATATTAATTATTAGATCTGCTTTCAATCTTACTTGTTGTCATATTTTTATTTATATATTTTATTATAATATATTATTACTAATTAATTTATAGATTATATAATTATTATTCATTATTTAATCATATATGATTCTACTTTTATAAAATATATTATTAAGTGATGACTATATATTATATATATTTGATATATCTAAGTATTTCTAACTTAAATAAAAATAATCAATACGTGATAGATTTGAATTTAATAAAATAATAATAATAATAAGGTTCAAAAAAATTCATAACCTGCACAATTCATTAAGAATATATACAATTATCTCTAATATATAATTATAGATAAATAAATAATAATCAGAATTAAGGACTAATAGATGAATAATAAAAAATTAATAATAAATTAAGATTAATTAATAATTAATGATGGAGTAAATAAATAAATTATCTAGAAAGTATAATAACCTATAAATATAATAAAACATGGTAGCAACACACCTAGTAGGTCACTCTACCTTTACATGATAAAGGGCTCATATAGCCAGTGCTCTTATAGGAGATAAAGATAAAAGAAGAGAAATGGTAGCGAGTATGCTACTACATTGTAAGTTATGTTCTGCCAATGAGTTTAATAAGTTGTTTATCTTCAGTTAGTTTATAGAGTTGAGTTATCTAATCACCCTCTCACAATAATGAGTTGATTTAGTTGATATTCCCCATAAATTAACACATTATTATCATTAATTTATATAAATAATATATTTAATACCCAAAGCATCCACATGCATTAATATTTCGTGGCCAAATAAATATACCAAGAAAAAATAATATATATATATATCATGAGCACCAGTGGTAATAATGATATTCGTTTTTAAAACTCTAGTATAAGACTCGGATTAAGATTAAATGAAGAGTTGTGCACTCGCTCGAAGAGAACTTTTGGAAAAGGCGGAAACTCTAATTACGAGTGCAAGCATTGCTTAGCGACAGTATCCCGCTCAGATATGAGAAACCATACCTCGCATCACTGTCTGCTAATTAAATATACTCTGCTGGAGAGTCTCAAGTCACTATCTCAGCACAAAAATAGAGTGCACATGGGACAGTTTCGAAACATCGGTATATACTCTCTCTCTCTTGTCCGATATCACGCTTTAACTCACGACCCAATCCGAATAGTTGTTGAGGGTAAAGTATTGTATCGTGTTTTAGAAGATTCCTATTAGAATACGCGCTGAGAACGCCCCACTACGTAGTAGTGGAAATCCTATGGAATCTGCGCAAGTGAGTGCCGTAGCTCCTGGGTTACAGGTATTCAATAAGAATAACTAAGAAGGATACATAGTCTAACACGCCAAAGCCTACTAGAGGGACACTAATCTAAATATGTTCTCTTGCTGACAAATCCTTATTCCCAATGTGCTACTGCCTAATCTTTGGTGCAATTTGTTACATCAATAATGTTATCCAAAAATATATCAGTTCAGGAAAGTATATCGAGAAAAATCAGGATAGCACGCCGACATAATTTCTCTCTTATTTTAAGTACAAGATGACTTAAGAGAGCAATACCTCTTAACAACGAAAATTGAGTGTCGTTGCGTTTCTCCTCAATATATCTCGGGGAGGGGCGGATTACGCAACACTAGCTTTTTGTAGAATCTCCATCTATGGAGTCGTCACAGTTGGTTGCTAACGAGAGCTCGCACCTTCTCGTTTTGCATACATGTGTCGCCTAATACCTCTCAGGAGCCAAGAGAGGATGAATATGTTATATATTGATACTTCTCATAGCTCAACAGTAAACATCTTTAATGTTCAGACAAAATTCTCTATCGGCAAAGAGAGGAAAAAGCATCCTCCTCTTGCAGACCCGTGTTATTGCTCCATACTGCCTAGTTATATAATTGTTGCTAATAGCGTATTAATATGAGAGAGTAAGACAAATATGAGCGTCACATGAGAAACCACGAGAGTGCCTCACGTTCACCGAGTCCGTGAGAAGTAAATTAAGTCATAAAGACCGAAAAATGGTCCCTAAGACGATTTCTCCGTCCCCTTCTGCGACAAGATTACCTGTTGAAATTATATATAATGATATTGATTTAAATAATTATGAATACATAGTTTAGGCTAAAGCCACTCAAGAATATGTTGAAATCTCGGTTATGTAATAATTATGTAATATACTTTAATTGACTCCCATTAGTTTAGTATACCATTTTACATTATTACCATAAAAGTGAGGTAAGAAAATCCCAAAGTTAATATTCCCAATTACTGTATAAATATATATATAAAAATATAGAATATATATAAAATACAAACCATAGATAAATATTAATATATATATATATATATATTTGAAATATTTTTATATATATATATATAGTATATAATATATATAATATGATATAATGTATAAGATATATGCGACTTACTTATATACTCGATTTATAGCACGTATAAAATTTTTTTATTTTCTTAAAAATGTCTCCTAATAAAATTAAATAATTTTGCCCTAAAACACAATTTAACATTTTATTGTTAATATCTAATTATTTTGCGTTATAATCGTTATATATTAGTAAAAATGTGAGAGTTATTTTCACACTATTAATTATATATATCTTTATTTTTACTATATTTATTTATTATATTATATCAATATATTATTAATTATATATTATTTTATATTTTTGAAAGAAATAATAGAATGTTAACAATAATTTTTAACTTTTTTATTTTTATCTTTCGATCAAAATTATTACATATATTTTCTCTTTCTAATAAAAACATCAAAAGCACACCGAAAATAAAACCATTTAATTATTTTTAATATTTTTAATAAAATTTTTCATCAATTTCACAACAAGTTTTAAAAATAGAAATTTATTTTTTTAGCTTAATATTGAGTAATAAAAAATGTCATATTGTGTAATAGTTCTTACACATCCCAAAGACACGAATAATAAAAATGACTATAATATATAAAATAATCAAATTCGTTATTTCAATAATATTAATTACATAACATTATTAAAATATTATATAATATCATAAAGAATTCCAATCCGAGTCGAAAACACAAATATAAAAAAGTTATATCTTATTGTAGAATGAAGAAAATTATTTTGATGAAAATATTAAAAATAAAAAGTAGTACAAGAAAAAAGGTTTAATAGCTTCTGAATAAAGAAATAATAGTACTAAATAAGTTGAATGAAATTTATTAGATATATATATATATATATATATATATATATATATAGTATATATATATATATAATTATATAGAAATATCATTGTATATATAGACAATAGTATAATGTATTAATTAATTATTAATTAGCATGTATATGTACATATATTTAAAAGGTAATAATAATATTATATATATAGTATGATATATATATAATATAATATATATAATCATTATATATATATATATCTGGAAAATATAAATTAATTATATTATAATTATATTTACTACTGTCTAAATCCTCAGTTATATTATATTAGGAACTAGTCTCCCATATTTATCAATCTCCTTAGGCTTCCTATATATATCTCTCATATATTAAATTTAATTTCATTTAATAGTTAATATAATTTCATAGAGTTAATTACTAATTACCAATAAATGTAATATATATATTGTATATTTATATAATTTATATTAATATATAATGAGTTAAATTTATTATTTGAATTTAAAATCGATCCTCTCCCTCTCTCTATATAGAAGTAAGATGTTATGTATTTTTTATCTCTTTAAAATGCTAATTGCTAATATCTCTAGATATATATAACTTATATTCAATGTAGTGCTCCATATAATTATTTTACTATGATACGATGAGGAAGTAATAAAATAGAAAGTATATATTTAATATATAATATAATATTATTAGATTATAACCTCAATAAGTGAGAATAAAGTACATTTGACGATACATATCAATATCATGACCATCATTGTTAAAAAGGATTGAGGTCATAAATTTAAAGTGCCAGAAATATATATGATTTCTAATTATTTCCTCTTATTATCAAAAAACTGTTAGATCATAGGATTTCTTCATATTGGATGCACTGATGGTATAAAAGAAACCTCAATAATAAATAATTTTCTTTATTAAAACAGGTTATTTTATAATATATATTACTATATATATATATATATATAATTAATAAATACTTCAAATTAATATATACTTTGATAGTAGTAAAATACTTTAAATACAGTGTAATTTAAGTTTAGTGTCTAAGCGAAGTGGTATAAATGAGAATGTAGTGAGTATTTAAATCGACGTTGCTATATGCTATATGTTTATAAATTAATACATATTTATTAATTATGTTTTTAAAATTATAATATGTTTTAATATAAAATTCGTGTGAAATTGCTATTTTTTGTAGTATGCATTAGTTATATGACTTGACTGACGTTTGATCATTAGTCAAATACCCAAAGGTTCATTAATAAGATAAACATATAATTGAACTAAGTATGTCTATAAAGTAGGCTTATTATACAAATATACACAACTAAATAATAGAACTGCTCAATATGACTCAGAAGAGTTAAGACGCTCTATTATAATTTTCAAAAGAGATAGTCAAAACTGACTGCTGAAGTGTGCTTAATGCGCAAATTCTAGATGCAAATAATTGACAAGTTTTTCTAAAATATGTTAAAAATATAGCACATATCACAAGAGATACTCTCAGTGCGAGCGTCCAACAAACAATGAAGGTTTTCGATTCTGGCGTCACGAGTATGTTAATGTTTTGCAATAAGCTGAGATATGTATATATATCAATTACTACTGATCTATGAGAAATAGTTTGAGGTGGGATGTCTGGAATTTTGTTGACATTCTCGCATATATATGCTTAAGAAGACTCCAAGTTCAAAATATGGTACCAGCGATGCCTCATCTCAAACTAATAGTTACTGACCTAAAATAAAACTTGCCTTTGAGAGAGACTATTTTTTAGCAACTGGGACAATTACTTAATAAGGCATATTAATTGAGCTCTATACTCTACCAGCCTTCATATGTTATTAAATTTTGCAATGAGTTTTATGTGCGAGCAGGAGGTTGTTGAGTATGAGACTCACTTGCAAACATTTTAATGAAAGGTGATGTGGGTATAGTTTATTGAGATGGTATTGAGTCACCATCTTACTATTAATAGTTAATATTGACTCATAAGTGATCAATTGACTGGATTTTAGTTAGGTATTAAGGTAAAACTGCATGTTGTAACTCCCAGCGTTGATGGAGTCCCGGAGTGGGTGTCGAGTCCTCCTAGGTATATTATTGAAGAGAGTGATTCTAGAGAGTCCATAGTATGTATAATATATATAATAGTATATACTATATATTATTATAAACGCTATACTTGGTACTTGATATATATCGCATATATATCCATATATAATTCCATCCTTAACAATAAGCATATTATTGTTATCTTATTCACAGAAACTAATTAATAAATAACTAATATATAATTAATTAATATGCTAAGTTGAAAAATATAAATATATTAGATTAAGAATATATATATAATAATATATTAATATAACAATAAAATTATTTTATAACTTATCTTTATATTATATTATATTAATTTAAAATAAATATTATGAATATATATTTTTATTGGCAATCGAAAAATAAAAATAAAATGGACTTTAAATAACTATATTGTTAACTATTGTTGGCCGTACTTGTCAGAAAGAGGCCATAAGAGCACAATTTATCATAGCATGCCTTTTCGTATGTGAAGTAATATATATTCATTATTGCATATGTAATATGATAATATATTTATATTTATGAAGAATTACCGTTATTGAATGAATATTAAATATCAATTCGACCCCGTTTAGAAAATCGTCAACCGGAAGAACAATTATTAAAGGTAAATATAGTTATTTCTTTTAAATATTAATTTTCATATAATCATATGCCATGAAAGAAAATAACTGGCGTTGATAACATTTCATCTATATAATATATATATATAGAGAGAGAGAGATATAGGACAATTTAGCGACTAGAGAGTTGATTTAACACGCGAGGAAAATAATATCGAAGGATCAAACTGAAAGTTAATCTCGCACGTACAGGTTAATAATTAATTCAAGAAGTTCACTCTCGAGGCCAGAGTCGAACTTTCAATGGATGAGCGGATAGAGTATGAAGTACTAATGGGAAAATTTTTGAAATATACATAAAACATGATAAAATTTATTTGAATCTGTTTATGCTCCTGTGAGTACTTCAATACTTCTTCATAGATATTATAATAATGTTTTATAGTTAATAAATGTATATATATAATATATATATAATATATATATATTATAATATATATATATATATATATATATACATATAATATATATATATATAATTATATATATATATATTTATAGTATGTACATATATATATATAATAATATATATATATATCATAATATATAATATAATAATATAGTATATATATATATATATATATTATGTATAATATAATATATATAGATATATATATATAATAATATATAGAATATAATATAATACTTATATATAATTAAATATATATAATATATATAAATATATATTATATATATATATAATATATATATATATGTTCATGACTGACTATGCGTACTTCACACATCACTAAAATTATGAGCTCAATTGCAAACTTTCTCGAAAGTTTTTTAATCATTGCTACCTGATATGTTTCAATATTGGTAATTTATTATTCTTAATAAAATTCAACCTTCAACCTATATATAAACATATAACATATAGATACTATACCATACTATATTTAAGTATATGATATATCGAAGAGTATAATATAAGACATCCATGGTTACGAAAGGTAAATATTATTCTCTATCATTGAGACATAATGATAATTATCTTTCATAGCTGCTGTTATTATGTTGATCTTATATCTATTCAATTGAGTAAGCTTAACTGAAGTATCAACAATACTCAATAGTAAATCTTCCAACTTATATCAAAACATTAATATGTATATAGGTATATTATATATATATATAAATATATATATATATATGTATGGGGAAACAGTTTATTCAGTAGACTTCCTCATTTTGACATTATTTTTATAAGTTTATAGCTGAGCCGATAACTGTTAGCCTACGAAGATTTCTCACTCAAAAGTTCACAGCGACAGATACCATCGGTAGAACCCTATAAACTGTTCAATTTAAGCTTGAACAAGTATTTTGACTTAAGATGTTGTTATGTATAATCGCTATGCTAGAACTTAATCCTCCAATTACAACCTATCTCTAATGATACATTTTATCTCACAAATAATAGACTTACCAGAGATAATGAGAGTATATATATGTAATAACTCTAAGATAATGAAGAGCTTAGTCGAAAGCGTCGACTGGATTCTGTAATAAGGCCAAGGTTTTTACACTACTCTAATCTAATTATGTATGTATACATAAATTCACTATAACTTTAAACAAAATTTCTTTTCTGCACTGAAAAAATAGTTGTGAAATAAAAAAAATTGTACATTGTAATCTATAACTGGATTTAGTGATGATGATGAGGATGATATATATTATATATATATATATATATAAATATAATTATATATAATAATATATATAAATTATTTCAATTTTATAAAATCTAGAATTTATAATATTATATAATTAATATATATAATATATATATATTATATATTATATATATATATATAATATTATATAAATATATATAATTATATATGATATATATATATATAAATATATATAATTATAAAAAGATAATATATGGATATTAACTATAAATTAAGTTATATACGTTTAGGTTAATATCTATTTTAAATAAATATATAATTAGGACTTTGTTTTTTAAATATTTTTATTTCATTAAATAAAAGATTAATATAACAATTTTATATCAAATAAAAAATTATAGTTCATATATATATATATATATATTAATTATATAAGTATATAGTATATATGAAAATATTTTATATATATATATCTAATTATAAACGATTTAGATATTATATATACCAAAATACATTTAGAATATATATAATATATAGTAATATATATATTAATATATATATATATATTATATATATATATATATAATATTATATAATTATATAATATATATATAATAGTATATCATATTATAATATATATATATATATATATATTATTATATAATATATATATTAATTAGAGAGATAGAGAGAGAAGAGAGAGAGGAGCAAATAAATCCGATGTATTATCTAACACCGTTTTCGAGTATAAAAAATTACGATTAATTTAATGTGATATATAATAATTAATCGTATTAGCTGGCCTCACTTACCTGATATAAACTATTGCGTTAATAGTATATATACCCTAACATTTAATCTCTAGAACTAAAATCTCAACTATAAAACATGCAAAATGAGGAACGGGAAATTTACAGTAGTAAAAATAACAAGATAATACAAAAATAGGTCATTTTATTTCTTCACTTATTCATTATAGAAAATTAATTAGAGTATAGTCCTATATATACATTCTTAATTGCTCCTGCTTTTAATAAGTCTAATTAAAATAATAAAAATAATAAAAAAATATAATATAATACTTAATTTTCGTGACCTTAATGTTTAAGAGAGTATACTTAATTATTTATAAATCTTTAATTATAAAAGAAAAGTTTATTATTGTAGGCGGGTGAAAGTCGTATTTCAATCCAATTAATTAATATTAAGCAGATATTTTATTGTAGAGATTTGCATTTTTAATAAGGAAGTGGAGTATAAAAAATGCATAAGGCTTTTAGATATAAATTTTATAATGAGCGTAAAATTTTACTATATGATTTACTCATATATATATAGATTATAATATAAAAATTTAAAGTTATAATAAAAAAAGAATATGTTTGTATATATATATATATATATATATATATATATATATATATATATATATATATTATTTATTATACTTACAAAAATATTATTTAACTAAATATAGATATATAATAATAATATATATATATAACTATTATATATATATATATAATATATATAATATATATATATTGGAAAACTACGTGAAGAAAAAGCTGAACTTAGTTATGATATACAGAATATAAAGCATATATATATATAAAATACTGGTAAACACTTAGTAAAATTGTGTTTATGAGTATATATAATACTAATTTATATTTTTTTGAGACAGATATTGTATTCAATATTAATAAAGAAAATTTAAAATTATTAACGAGTTAAAAATAAATAAAAGAAAGGTTTTAAAAAAATTAGTGAGTAGTATAATATATTAATAAAGGATAAGAGAATTAGTATTTGTATCGCGGACTATTATTAATAAAATGACGTTTTAAGATTTCACTTAACCACAATAAAATTTTCATATCTGCTAAGTTTCTATAATAATTAACACAATGCATTATTCATAATCATAACTTAATTGTCTCAGAATTTGATTATCACATAAAAGTAATAAATAATATTTATTTTTAAATGTTAAATAATACTCAAAGATAGGGTAAAATCTCAGCAACGACTGGTCAATATATTGCAGGATTTTATATAGGTTATATTAGTCACTAAGGGGTATATAATAATATTATAGAGTCCTCACGTGTAGTAGCTGGTGTGGTATAATACGCTATCGTTCCTTGATCCTCACTTTACACCCTACCCACACCGTAATTTTTTCTATTCTTTCTCAATAGTCCTATTGAATTCACTTTAAGATTTTAAGGAAAGGAAGGCTTCTAATACCAAAATAATAATATATTATATAAAATATATATAGAGTATATATATATATATATAAATATTATATATATGATATATATATATATATAATATATATATATATATATATATATATATATATATATATATATATATAATATATAGTATATATATATTATTAATATATATATTAATATAATATATATATTATTATATATAGTATATATCTATATGAATAATAGACGGCGTTAAATATAGCTCTTATATTATTAACCATATATTATTAATATATATATACTTATATAATATATATATATATGTTTAAAAGTTATCAAAAAAGACAATTAATCTTATAAGCCTTCAGCTCATCGAGTCGATGCACTTTATAAATTATTCTATATTCATTCTTGGAGTTAAATGACCCAATAAAATCTTTTATATAAAAATATTAAAAATATTATGTGGTAATTTTTCCTTTCAGAATCCCCCATTACTCCTTCTCAAAGATATTCCCCCCCATTTCAAAAAAAAAATGTTAATAAAAATAATAAAAGAGAATATTCTAAAAATAAAGACTTAAATTTTTCTTAGGGTTTTGTGAAAACCTTACCCCCCTTTCCCCCACACACACATAGCCCCCATCGTTTTCTTCTTTTTATGGTTTTATTTTTAGATTTTCGACACACTCCCATTCAAAATTTGGTATCCCCCCAAATTTCTCTTCTACCCCCAGATTTTATTCCTCATCCCCTCCCCCCTTCCTGTAATTTCGGTGCATTCAGAATTTGATTTTCTTTGGTCAATATATAACCATAAAGATTAATGATTAATTTTTCCTGACTTTTTCGAGTGATCTTATTATTAAACATTTTGACAAAATGTCTGAATCAATTTGGTAAAATTATGTTCGAATAATGATAATCAGATTTTTCGCATACTTTACTGTTAAGTATTCAAGAAGAAGTAATAAAAGTTAATGGAATTTTCTATTATTGCAATCTCTGAAATAATGAGTGGTATTCTTATAAGGAATTTATGTGATTTTTTATAAGTGGTTCATGGCATATGGTTAGGGTTTGACACATTATCCGGATCCTAGGTAACAATTACCTAGAGGAGTTTCCCTCCTTGAATAGGGCTATGCCCGAAAGGTTTGAACTTTTTTATACAAAGAATTGCTATAATTCCTATATCTCTTCTATATTTTTTTTATTATTTATCACTACTGCTCATGGGCAGAGCCCTATTTGAGGAGGGAATTTAAAAATTATAATATAAAAGTTAAAAACCAAATAATTAAAAGGGGTTTAAATTTGTCCGGAACAGAAAAGGTAATAAAGGAATTCTACAGAACAGAGGTGGCTGAAAAAATGAAACACCATAACAAACACAATAAGAGTTGTCTTAGTTCACAGAAGATTCATGTTCAATCACTATACTTCTTGTGAAACAAGGGCGTCGCAAAGGTGGCATTATGCGAGATGTTAGGTCCCTCAAGTACTTGACCCTGTAGTACCAATAGAAGTGATACAAGGTACCAACATCAGACCACAGAGATAATTGAATATTGATGCATTACTATAATAGAATGACTATATTTACTATAATTAATAATATCCTAGTTTTGAATGTCAGGGTATGGTTGTACTATAGCTCAGAACAAAGAATTGTTTGTTTTGTTGTTTGGTATAATCTTTAGACAACATAAATAACAATAAAAAATAAATTTGAAGATTAATAAAATATTTTGGACTACAAAAAGAAGTCAAAACTTCTTTTCTTCTTCTTTTTTTTTTTTTTTAATGGGTTGAACTTTTCACCAAGCTAGGAAAGGCGAGTTGGCTTGGGAAAAACACATTAATTTCCTTTGAGCCACAATAAAAAATAATTAATAATAAATTTGATCTCTACTCTCTCTCAAAATAATAATAATAATAATAATAATAATAATAATAATAATAATAATAATAATAATAATAATAATAATAATAATAATAATAATAATAATAATAATAATAATAATAATAATAATAATAATAATAATAATGGGAAAAAATTGAAATATTTAGAGAAATGCCTGTCAAGTACAAAGACATTAGCTACTTATTAAAAATATATTTTCTTTTCTGCTCCGAGTCTTGTTCCTGTTCTCGAACTTGTTCTTCCCTATTTATATGTTATCTACATTTTTGGTGTCTTATTCTCCATCCTCGATCTTGGCCTTGTTTTTGTTTTTGTTCTCATTTTTATTCTTATTTTTGAACTTATTCTTGTTCTTATTCTCATTCTTGTTTTTTATTCTTCTTCTTATTATTCTAATTATTCTTATTCTTATTCTTA
>JABUQX010014342.1:0-2500 GCA_015478945.1 Trachelipus rathkii
TGTGATGTTATAGTATGTATAGTTTGAGTGGGTGAAATGAAGAGGTGCGCATGTGGTTGAAAGTAAAGTGTGGTTGAATGTATAAAAAAGTCAATGACGAGGTCTCGAAAAAAAGATGTATAGAAATATATATATAAGGAGGTAAAGATGAAGTTAAAAGTTGCATTTACGTAGGATTTAACATAGAAGTAAATGAAAAATTGGGGAAGGTAGGGTCAATGGGGCTTAAAAGGAATATGTTTGGGGGGAAACTATTCTGAAGGAAGTACCAAAGGTTAAGAAAGAGGGAAACGGGAATATTCATAGAATAATGAATAGTGATGGCACTTTCGTGATTGTTGAAATGGATGTGAGAAGAGTGAGGAGAGAACAATGCGAAAATCTGCATAACATTGGCAGTAATGAAGAGGTGATAGTGAATGTGTGTGGGTTTGATGGTGTAAGAAGAAATGGGTATTTTGGAGATGAGGTAATTAGTAGGGAGGTGGTAATAGGTAGAGTGAGAAAGTCGAAGAATGATAAATCACTGGCAATAGATGAAATTACTGGTGAAATGATCAGGAGTGGGGGGCAAGATTGTGATTGACTGGATATGGAGGTTGTGCAACAAAGCGTTTGTCGAGGGTATAGTTCCGAAAGATTGGAGGGGAGCAGCAATAGTACCCTTATATAAGGGTAAGGGAGATAAGAGAAGATATATGATGTTGTTTTGGCTGAGAGTGTGTCGAGTGAGTGAGGGATTTGGCGAAGAAAAAGGTGTATTTAGAAATAGTAAACTATGTGTAGATGAAATCTTCACATTGAAAACAAAAATTGAGAAAATGAGAGAAGAATAAATTGTATTTATAGTTTTATGGACTTGCAACAGGCGTATGACAGGATTAATAGGGAAGTTATGTGGCAAGCGTTAGTGATAAATGGTGTTGGTGGTAGGCTTCTGAAAGGAATCAAAAGTATGCATTTCGATAGGTAGTGAAGCGTGTGTAAGAGTAAATGAAGTGGAAAGTGAATGGTTTTATATTAATAGTGAAGTGAGGTAGGGACGTGATCTGTCTCCATGGTTTTTAATTTATATATGGACGGGGTGTGAAAGAATTAGAGGTAGGGGTAGCAGGGAAAGGTGTTAGACTGATGGAGAATAGACGATAGTGGAGGGTGCCTTGTTTATTGTACGCTGATGATTTTGTTTTGTAAAGCGAATCTGAAGAAAGTTTGAGAGGATTGGGAGAGGAGTTTGACAGGGTGTGTAAAAGAGGGGATGGAAAATAAATGTAGATAAGAGTAAGGTGATGGTAATGGGTGAGGATAGTCCGTGGTATGAAATCATGTTGGATGGTGAGCAGTTGTAACAAGTATCTGAGCTTAAATATTTAGGCTATATATTGGATGAAAAGGAAACGGATGATACAGAGTGTAGGAGGAAAGTTGTGAATGGTAGGAAGGTGGCTGGTGTAATTATATACTCGGTGAATGACAAAAAGACTAAGTCTTGAGTGCGCTATTGTTCTGCATGAGGGTATGTTGTTACCGGTGTTAATGTATAGTAGTGAAACTACGGTGTGGAACATGCGGTATAGATCTAAGTTTGCAATTTGTTCAGATGTATAATTTTAGAGGAGTGTTAGGTTTGAGAGAATTTGATGAAATGAATAATGAACGTGTAAGGGAGTTGTGTGCTGTGAACAAAGGCGCAAATGAGAAAACAAATGAGTGTATTAAATGGTTTGGTCATATGGAAAGGATGGATGATAGTCGGTTGGTTAAGCGGTTGCATAGGGGTGAGGTGGGCTGGGAATCGACCGAATGAGAGACCGAAGAAAAAGTGGATTGAGACAGTAAAGGAGTGTCTGAAGGAAAAGAATGTGTTTGGCAGAGGCGAAAAGACATAATAGGATTGAATGGCGGAATTTTGTGAGGGGGCATGGTATCGAACCTGGCCCTGGGAATGAACCCTACATTGATGAGATACCACAGTGGGGGTCTGTCGGGGTGTTGTGAAACCCTAGGGTGATTTTTTTTGGCTGCGATGGGCTTACACTTAGGGATATGAGGGTATGGTAAGGAGAGAGGGCTTTCCTTTCGATTTACCTCACGTTCATCTACTAATTTTTCTGTTTCCGGCGTATGCTGAGCAACTCACCACCAATCTGGGGAAAGGAGGAAGATGAAGAAATATTATTATATATATATATAATATATTATATTATAATATAATTTATAATTAAATATATATATATATATATAATATATATATATATATATATTAATATATATAATATATATATATATATATAATATGATTGTTTAAGATAAGATTCTTTTTTCAACGTTGACTACTTTTATAGGTAACCCAGTGCGAAAAGTGCGTTTTTATTAGTGAATTAGTTTAAAAAGTTAATTGAGTGATTGCATTGTTGGGCGTGAAATAATATATAGTGCTCAAAGTGATTGTTTAAATAATGTTTCTTTTTATCAAATACTTGCCCAAATATATAAAAGT
>JABUQX010014342.1:7500-15000 GCA_015478945.1 Trachelipus rathkii
TCCGTCAGTTTTTAAATTTTTTTTTTGGTTTTTTTTTAAGTATATTTTCTTAGTATATTGATTCCTATAATCAATAAGTGGTAACGGGACATGATTCAAACAATAATAGGACCTTTTACGTTTTACAACTCCCCATTTTAATTTTTTTTTTTTTTTTTTTTTTAGGGTTAAAAACGGCAAAGATGGCAGGAGTCGGGTCTCTCGCCTTCCGGGGGACTACAGGGTAGGACTTATTTCCCCCCTTCCGGGCCCGAGTGGTCTCCTGAACCCTCGGGTATGGAAACGTCTCCCCCTCTGTCCCCCGTCGGCTCGAGCCCCTAAATTTTTTTTTTTTTGCAGTTTTTTTTTTTAGTTTTTTTTTTTTTACATTTTTATAATAAGCCCTATACGCTGATTCCAAATAATGTAATTGGTTTTTCTGTAAGTGTCGTAGTTTTTGAGATATTTAATTATAAAAAAGTTTGTTTGTTTTTTTTTGTTTTTTTTTTTTTAATTTGTGTAATAAGATATATCCTGATTCCAAATATGTAATTGGTTTTTTTTTTAAGTGTCGTACTTTCGAGATATTTCATTTTTAAAAACAATAACTTTAACATAAATGGGATTTTTAAAAAATTATTTAAAAATACTTTGAACTTTTGATCATGTCCGTTACCACTGAAATTCATAGTTGGTATTCATATAGTAGCAATATATTAAAAAAAAAAAACAAAGAAATTAAAACTTGACGGATCGTAAAACAGAATAGGACCTATATATATATATATGATATATTATATATATATATATATATATAATATATATATATATATATATATATAATATATATATATATTATATAATATATATATATATATTATATATATATTATTTCAAACATCCGCATTCGGCATTCCTCATCGCGTATATTAAAATCACCACATCCGCATCCGCATTCCGCATCCGCGGATGACTAAAAAAAGACATCTGCGAATTCACTGAATGATATATAAATAGATTAAACTTGTAATCTAATAAAAATTTATATATGTATATATATATATATATAATATATATATATATATATATATATATATATTATCATATATAATATATATATATATATAGTATAATATATATTATATTGTATACACGTGTAGCAGCATCATTAAGTAACAAACGCATGATTCATAAGGCCGTGCGATCCAGGTATACATCTGTGTATTGTACACAAGTTTATGATAAGAGCTATTTTAATAGTTAAAAAAAGCCCAATGAGCATTGTACAAATATACTGTGTAAAAAATATTGAGCTTATATATTTACTTCATTAAACATTTACCGTAATGATATTCGGTCAGTGGTAATTTATTATATTAAAGCAAATTCTAATGTAAAGTTCATTTGTTTGGAATAGTATAAAAAAAATACGATTATTTCCTAGTATAGTGAAGGTTTTTTTTTTTAATCCATATACAGTTATAAGAAGTACGCTCGAAAGTTAAATACGACCATAGTATAAATATATATACATCTAGTAGATTAAACACATGTTAAATTTTCTCATTGACTGTGATGCAGTTTTCGTTTGCAGATAGTGCCGTACGCAGGGAGGGAACTGAGTGGGCTGCAGCATCCCCCTCCCGAAATTTTGGGGAGGGAAATTTTTACAATTAAGTAATCGTGAAAAAAAAATTTGAAATATGAGGTGTTACTCAAAAAATGTCTTTTAAAATTAAATATTCTTATAATATATATATATATATATATATATATATATATATATATATATATATATATATATATATATATATATATATATATATATATATATATATATATATATATATATATATATATATATATATATATATATATATATATATATATATTTGAGGAACGGCAAATTTTTTACAATCAAGCGATCATAGAAAATGTGTGAAGTATGAGGCAAAATTGAAAAGTCTTTTAAAAATAAGTTTTCTTATAAAATATATACGGTAATGACATTATATATATATATATATATATATATATATATATATATATATATATATATATATATATATATATATATATATATATATATATATATATATATATATATATATATATATATATGGCATAATTACAGAAAAGGGCCAGGAGAATTATCTCGAAAAGTATGACACTTACAGAAAAAAATAATTACATATTTGGAATCAGCGTATAAAACTTATTACCAGTGTAAAAAAAAAAATTAGAGTACAGGCTGTAAGAAATGCGATGGGTGTAATATCAGAGACATTCACAATTTTTGAAGCCAATAAAGAAAAGGAACCTCGTTTCAGAGCAAAAAAAAAAAAAAAAAAAAAAAAATTAAAGTGAAAAAGATTGTGTGAATGCGGAATGAAAATGGTTTTTGAAACAAAATGATGCGGTAGACATGAAGCTGTGCAACTTCTTAAAGAAATTCTTATACCAATAGTAGCAGTTCTGGAGCATGTCAGTCAATTGCCAGGTGAACATTCAAAAAGAGCATTATAAATTTTAAATAACATAGGAACGCCATCAATTCATTCCAGCTCTGTTTGTTTGTATCTTCAAAATTGTTGGGATTGACCTACAATCTTTCAAAATACCTTCAAACTAAAAGCATCGATCTATGTAGTGCAATTGAACAAGTAAACACTACAAGAAAAACTATTCATCATTTAAGAGAAAATGCTGATTCTGAGTTTCACGAAATGTTCGAATCTTCGCTGGAACTGGCAGCTCATATAAATATCGAAATAACAGTACCAAGAACAGTTGGTCTCCAGAGGCATCGACCCAATCCATCTACTACAAATCAAAGAATTCTAAAAATATAATTAATAGAGAAATTATATAGTCTATCATTTTTTTATATATATATATATATATATATATATATATATATATATATATATATATATATATATATATATATATATATATATATATATATATATATATATATATATATATATATATATATATATATATATATATATATATATATATATATATATATATATATATAAATATAAATATATATATATATATATATATATATATATATATATATATATATATATATATATATATATATATATATATATATATATATATATATATATATGTTTATATATATATATATATATATATATATATATATATATATATATATATTCTTAAACCCTCACTTGGAGCAAACCATCTTTCTTTTAATTATTAAAATCTTGCCGAATCCTTCTTGCAAAAATAGTATGTAAAATAACACCTATTCTTTAAAATAAAGTATTATTTTTATTAATTAGTAAATTTGACGTCATTGAAAACATCATCTGGCCAGTAAGAAATTTTTGAAGAGCTTCGTCGGATCAATCGCCTTCATTAAACACAAATGACGAAGTAATAGACAGGTGACGTAATATCCAGACATCATTGTTGACAATATTCCTCATTTACAATATATATATATATATATATATATATATATTTATATATTATATATATATATATATATATATATATATATATATATATATATATATATATATATATATATATATATATATATATATAAATATATAGTAATGGTAAATACCACTAAGAAAGATTTCATTTTATTTATATACCGTATATATATATATATATATATATATATATATATATATATAATATAATAATATATGATGGTGGCTTGGCCATATCTTCGTCTTATAACATCAATCCAGTTTCTAGAATCCGGGAATCTTAATTTTAGGATAAAAAGTAGCACCAAGGCTTTGGACAGCATAGGAAAATCTTTAATGTTACAATTCACAACGTTTCGGAAACAACATAGTTTCCATCATCAGGCTAGAAACAAATAATAAAACGCAATAAATACAGGGTAGAGAAAAAGTACCAGCTTACTAAAGCTTCTAAATAATATGTCGTTAAGTATTAACGAAACAAAAAATAAATTAAGGAATTAATTCTACTCAGCATTAATGATGACATTATTAATTTTCCTTGAACAATTAACAATAACAGACTAAGTTAAATACTCGAATTTCACAGACCTATATTAAAAATCAAAACATAATTAACAGTACATTACTGAACAAAACAATATATCATACAAAAGGGGTAACTTAATGATTTTTTAATTATTGGCAAAATATAGAAACTTACTTAAATTACGATAATGGTGGTGATTAGAATACAGTAATATGCAACTTTCTCTTTCCTTGCTTCATGTCACGTAAGGTTACACTAGTTGGAGTTTAAAAGGACCACTGTCACTGTTTAACGAAGGTTTAATTTCTGTGATGTAAAGCGATTCAGCAATGTGCAGGTTGGTTTGAGAGCTACTTTGTAACAGTATTGAAAAATTAGTATGATTAAAAGGGTGATCATATGTATGTGAATGATCACGTATAGCTGAGTGCGAAGGACAGTTAAGGAGAGAATTTGTGCGTGTAGAGACACCCCTATGCTCGTCGGTTCTGACAGAAAGTTGACGTAGAGTACTGCCAACGTAAGCAACATTACAGTTGCCACAAATAAATTTATAAACGACAGAAGAGCGCAGTGCATTGGGGATATTGTCTTTGTGGTTGCAAAAGGAGGCAATTTTATGAGAAGAGTTAAAAATCAATTTAATATCAAGTTGAGGAAAACAGTTAGATAAGATATACGAAAGGTCTTTACGAAGTTTGATGTGGATGTGTTCATAAAAGGGTAAGGAGAGATACAATTTTAGTTTAGGAGCCGAGATAATAGGAGGGAGAGGGTCGAAATTAGAAGATAGAAATTTATTAATATATTTATAAACAAGAGAATGGGGATAGAAGTTTGATTCAAAATAACCTAGTAGAAAATTAAATTCTTTGTGCATTAAAGTGTAAGAGGATGTTAAATGGAAGGCTCTGTATAATAAAGTTTTTATACTATTGCATTTGAATGACAAAGGTATATGGCTAAAGAAATTAAGGCCTAAGCCTGTGAAAGTCTTTTTTCTGTAAATTGATGTCGAAAAATTTGTTGTAGTTTTTTTAATTAGTAAATCCAAAAAAGGCAAAGAGTCATTGCTTTCATCTTCATGTGTAAAATTAATGTTAGGTAGCTGTGAATTCATATAGGAAAAAAACTCTGGGATTTTATTTTTATCTGTAAATAGTAAAAAGGTATCGTCCATATACCTTCTGTAGAAGGATGGTTTAAATGAGGGGGGACAATTATTTAACCATTTTTTTCATGATAAATGAGATATGCATTGGCTAGAAGAGCACTTAAAGGAGAACCCATTGCTAGTGAGTCAGTTTGTTCATAGAGGGCGTTATTAAAAAGGAAATAAGTATGTTATAAACTTGCAAAATTTTTGGTTCCTTTATTATCTCCTTTTTCTACAAATGAATACACTATAAAGAATTCATATCATTTTAAAGACTGGCTATCTAGTATTAATTTGCACACCTTCTTCATGACTAGTTTCGATATAGAGTCTCTTTATACAAATATTCCGATTTCCGATGCCATAGATATTTTGTTGAACAGTATCTTTAATTCAGTCTCTCTCTTTCATGGTTTTGATAAGAAAGAATTTAGAATCCTATTACAATTAGCCACTCAAGATACTTATTTCCTTTTTAATAACGCCCTCTATGAACAAACTGACTCACTAGCAATGGGTTCTCCTTTAAGTGCTCTTCTAGCCAATGCATATCTCATTTATCATGAAAAAAAATGGTTAAATAATTGTCCCCCCTCATTTAAACCATCCTTCTACAGAAGGTATATGGACGATACCTTTTTACTATTTACAGATAAAAATAAAATCCCAGAGTTTTTTTCCTATATGAATTCACAGCTACCTAACATTAATTTTACACATGAAGATGAAAGCAATGACTCTTTGCCTTTTTTGGATTTACTAATTAAAAAAACTACAACAAATTTTTCGACATCAATTTACAGAAAAAAGACTTTCACAGGCTTAGGCCTTAAATATTTTCTTTGTTATACAGAGCCTTCCATTTAACATCCTCTTACACTTTAATGCACAAAGAATTTAATTTTCTACTAGGTTATTTTGAAT
Source organism: Trachelipus rathkii (assembly GCA_015478945.1). Taxonomy (NCBI): domain Eukaryota; kingdom Metazoa; phylum Arthropoda; class Malacostraca; order Isopoda; family Trachelipodidae; genus Trachelipus; species Trachelipus rathkii. The sequence continues at coordinate 13,568 of JABUQX010014342.1, forward strand.
CAAACTTCTATCCCCATTCTCTTGTTTATAAATATATTAATAAATTTCTATCTTCTAATTTCGACCCTCTCCCTCCTATTATCTCGGCTCCTAAACTAAAATTGTATCTCTCCTTACCCTTTTATGAACACATCCACATCAAACTTCGTAAAGACCTTTCGTATATCTTATCTAACTGTTTTCCTCAACTTGATATTAAATTGATTTTTAACTCTTCTCATAAAATTGCCTCCTTTTGCAACCACAAAGACAATATCCCCAATGCACTGCGCTCTTCTGTCGTTGGCAGTACTCTACGTCAACTTTCTGTCAGAACCGACGAGCATAGGGGTGTCTCTACACGCACAAATTCTCTCCTTAACTGTCCTTCGCACTCAGCTATACGTGATCATTCACATACATATGATCACCCTTTTAATCATACTAATTTTTCAATACTGTTACAAAGTAGCTCTCAAACCAACCTGCACATTGCTGAATCGCTTTACATCACAGAAATTAAACCTTCGTTAAACAGTGACAGTGGTCCTTTTAAACTCCAACTAGTGTAACCTTACGTGACATGAAGCAAGGAAGGAGAAAGTTGCATATTACTGTATTCTAATCACCACCATTATCGTAATTTAAGTAAGTTTCTATATTTTGCCAATAATTAAAAAATCATTAAGTTACCCCTTTTGTATGATATATTGTTTTGTTCAGTAATGTACTGTTAATTATGTTTTGATTTTTAATATAGGTCTGTGAAATTCGAGTATTTAACTTAGTCTGTTATTGTTAATTGTTCAAGGAAAGTTAATAATGTCATCATTAATGCTGAGTAGAAATTTAACTCCTTAATTTATTTTTTGTTTCGTTAATATTTAACGACATATTATTTAGAAGCTTTAGTAAGCTGGTACTTTTTCTCTACTCTGTATTTATTGCGTTTTATTATTTGTTTCTAGCCTGATGATGGAAACTATGTTGTTTCCGAAACGTTGTGAATTGTAACATTAAAGATTTTCCTATGCTGTCCAAAGCCTTGGTGCTACTTTTTATCCTAAAATTAAGATTCCCGGATTCTAGAAACTGGATTGATGTTATAAGACATATATATATATACTTCTTCTTCTTTATATATATATATATATATATATATATATATATATATATATATATATATAATATATATATATATATAGTAGGCTAGATAATAAAGAAAGAGTGGTGAAGACGACAGAAATCCTAGAATATTATATATATATATATATATATATATATATATATATATATATATATATATATATATATATATATATATATATATATATATATATATATATATATATATATATATATATATATATATATATATATATATATATATATATATATATAAAGATGGGCATTTACGCGTTAAAGCGTTAAACCGTTATTTAACTCGTTAATTT
>JABUQX010014342.1:20000-22500 GCA_015478945.1 Trachelipus rathkii
ATATATATATATATATATATATATATATATATATATATATATATATATATATGGTAGGCGGGTTAATAAAATTATTTTAAGGCCACAGAAATCCCTCGAAACTTCTTATTTATTTATCCCACTAGATATACATTTCTACTATGATACAAAGAGAGGTTTGAAATTCAAGTACTCTATGTACAAATTAAAAGAGTCTTGTTTGATATAAATATTTGAATATTTATCATTACTCATGGGTCGGGGTTACAAGTTGGCAGAGCGCTCCATAGACACAAATTTTCTGCCACGCATTAGTGTGCTAATTTAGTACGTAAAAAAATATTTTATTTTATGTTTGGCAAGATTGCAATTGATTTCAATCTCTGCGACGATTCGTACAAAACCTTGATTCTTTAGTAGGTGTAAAATAATATTTAGGAGGTACAGATGTATTATGTTGTTCTTTATTCCTATTTTTTATTTCTTTCAAATATTTTTCCAGCGCTAAATCTATTTACAGGTATATCATTTTAAAAAAATCGTTTTTATCAACAACTAATGTACAAGGAAAGTATCAAAATTGCTCCAAGAGTAAATATTTATATTTTAATTGTTGGTAAGCAAATATTATAAACAGAATAGGGAGGAAATACGGCTTTTTTATTCGAGTTTATGAGCAAACATCAAAATCGTCATATCTAAATTCAATTAATTTATCTTTAAATAAATAAGCAATGAATCGTTTGTAAGAAGTAAAATTTATTATTATTATTATTATTATTATTATTATTATTATTATTATTATTATTATTATTATTATTATTATTATTATTATTATTATTATTATTATATATATATATATATATATATATATATATATATATATATATATATATATTATATATATATATATATATATATATATATATATATATATATATATATATATATATATATATATATATATATATATATATATATATATATATATAAATATGAGAGAGAGAGAGAGAGAGAGAGGAGAGAGAGGAAGAGAGAGAGAGAGAGAGAGATAGAGAGAGAGAGAGAGAGAGAGAGAGAGAGAGAGAGAGAGAGAGAGAGAAATTAGTAGAAGTTAAAAAATTTTATTCAGGGGAACTTCATAACGGGACCCCGACTTTTTGAAAGCAAAATCAAAAAATTTTCACATTTTTTATTATTATCTAAATTAGTAGAAAAATTCCTCCCTGAACATCATGGTGTAATTATTTTTTAAAAATTCTAAATAGTTTTTAGATACATAAATTTATTTAGAGAGGGTGTCGAACTAAAAATTTCCAATTCCAGTCTAATTTTGAATTCCAGCTTTACGATATAAAGTATTTTATTGAAGAATATAGAATCTAAACTTTTATTACAATTGTCAACCTCTTAGCTCACATTCTTCCAGTTTTACTAAGTCAAGTAAATCTAGCCGGAGCCGGAGACGGAGCCGGAGCCGGAACCTGGGTATGTTTTTTTCATGGATCCAGTTCCTTAAATCAAAAATTTATTGACAGAAGATATTGCTGAACAATTTTCAAATGAGTACAGAATCACTTAGTCGGATCGGATCGAAGTCCAGAGCCTGGTCGGGGAGGTGGAGCTACAGGCAGGAGTATGATTTTTCGAAGAATATTTTTAGAAGATCTGCTGAACAATTTTCAAACAGTGCAAAAATCCGGAGCCGGAGCTGGAGTCAAAGCCGGAGCCAGGCCGGAGAGCCAGGCCGGACCCGGAGCCAGGCAGATCCTGAAGGACATGATTTTTTTTTTCTAAAAGCTATATTTTTAAGGTGAAAAATTTAATGCCAAGAAGACGTACTGAACAATTTTCAAATAGTACAGGAAACCTTGAAGTCAGATAGAGCCGGAGCCGGAGCAAGAGCCGGAGCCTGGGTATGAAATTTTTCAAAAAATATTGTTTAGGTGAAAAATTTAATGCCAGACGTACTGAGCAATTTTCAAATGGTGCAAAATCCTTAGGAATTCGGATCCGGATCCGGATCCAGATCCGGGTGGAGCCGGAGTCGAAGTGGGAGCCGAAGTAGAGCCGGTGCCGTAGTTTGCTATTTTTTCGAAAATATTTTTATTTGAAAAATTTATTGCCAGAAGAAGTGCTGAACAATTTTTCAAATAGTGCAGAAACCATAGTTGGATCCGGATCCGGGCGGGAGCCGGATTCAGAGCCGGATTCTGGGTATAAAATTTTTTTAAAGAAAAAAATTTTTAGATGAAAAATTTGTTGCCAGAAAGTACTGCTGAACGGGTTTCAAATAGTGCAGAATCACTTAGTCGGATCCCGGATGGGATCAGAGCCAGGGTCAGTCAGCAGTGGATTCAGATGATCAAGTATATTTAGCCTTGATAATTAGCCCGCAAGCCAGCTCAAGTAACCTCAATGTCTGCAACCTCTAGTCAATCTCAGCAGAAGAATTGGGTCAAGCATGAGCGCTTGGGGTGGGCCAGTAGCCGAGCAGCACCCTGGGCGTACCAAATCTTGG
>JABUQX010014342.1:27500-49785 GCA_015478945.1 Trachelipus rathkii
ACCATCGACAAGGCGGCGCCGTTGGAGCAATGTACAGGAGGTTTTACTACTAGTCCGATCCGCCTCTCTCAAAAAGAAGACATCTTGGAACAGTTTCAAGTCACCTGCTGAACAAAATCTACTGCTTTGAAACGTACTACTTATTTAAATCAATAGAAGGTTGTTTGGAACCTATATATATATATATATATATATATATATATATAACATACCTCTCTATATACCTATATATATATATACTGCCTATATATAACTGCTGCTGCTATATAACTGCTATCTGCTGCTATATATATATATATATATACTATACTAACTCTTTCTCTCTATATATATGGACATTTATAAGTGGTGGACTACGTTAAGGTAGGTTAGGTTAATTTAGATTAAGTTTATTGAATTTAGGTTAGGTTAGGTTAGGTAGGTTACTTGGGTTAGATTAGGTTAGGTTACCAAAAATTTAATGTAATTACCCTAAATTATTAAAAATAACGATACATTAATTATTGATTTTCGCTCATGGAGTCAACCGCATAAATGCCTAACATATATATATATATAACTATATATATATACTATATATATAACATATATATATATATATATATTTAACTTATATATACCTTACTATATATATACCTACCCTTTACTATATATTCTCTTACCTTATATATATATATATATATATATATATATATATATATAAGGAATAAAGGGAATTTTTTAATTAAAAAGAAATGAAAATTTTCAAATGTTTATTTATTAATTTTTCTAGCATTTTTTTTTCCTTACATGAGATATAAAAAATTCATTAAAAAACGAACAGATTTTTCCTAAATTTGGTACCAAGCTCTCATATAAACGTGTAAACAAACTGACGATTTTATATTAAATGTTTAGTAGAACGTAAGGGGGTGTCAGCCATGGTTGACTATTATCTGTTCAAAATTTTTGAAAGTACTTTTCAGAGATTGTAATTTAAAAAAAAAAAAAAAAAAATTTCAAATAAGGTGTCTAATAACTAAAATTTATTACCACACTAAATTGGGGTATTCTAGTGCAAAAAAAAACCATCTTACAAATTAAAAGGAATTTTATGGCAGTTTTGTGGAAGATTAAAAGAATTCCTCTCTTCACTAAAGAGCTGGTCAAACTCAGGCAGTTTTTCGTTTGTTTTTCATAAAATTAAAGATATCATAGTTGTTCATCAAAAAAAATATTTTTATCGGTTTGGAATAGTTGAGATTTTGCTATGAAGTCTCATAATTAGTACATAATAAAAAATCTGTAAAGAATAGACTAGAAACTATGTTTTACTTTTACTGCAACCTAGCAAAGTAGCTAACCTAACCATCCTAACCTAAAATAGTAAAACCTGTATGGAAATCAGAAGATTAACATTCTCTCTCTCCCTCTCTCATATATCTCTCTTTCTCTCTATATACCTTATATGTATATATATATAATATATATATATATATATATATATATATATATATATAACCAATAAATTCAATCTTCTTCTTGCTTATATATGTAGCATATATATATATATATATATATATATAATATATATAATATATATAACTTAATAACCCAACAATATACCATATGTATATATATATATAAAAGACGTCATTTTTTTATTTATTTATTCACCACAAATTTGTTAAACATACTTATTATTATACGCACTATTTATTAACACGACGATATATTTTAATGTGTGGAAATTACGACATGTTTTGAGCTTCATACGTAGCTTCTGCAATTCGCCTAAAAGTAGGGGTGTCAAACTCATTTACTGTGGAGTGCCACACTAACTCCAAAAAGGATCTCATTGAACAATATATATATATATATATATATATATATATATATATATATATATATATATAATAACATATATATATATATATATATATATATCTTTGCTCTGCTGCTATAACTATGCCTTGCTAGCACTAACCTGCCTACTTCAACTCTTCTTCACTATTTGCTCTTTAGCATAACCAGCAGCCTTATATATATATATATATATATATATATATAGCATATAACCATACATATATATATATATCTTATATACGCATTTAATTGATTTAATAATTTGATAAAGTTCAAATAAATTATCTTGAAATTTTTTTAAATTATCATGGGGCCGCATGGAAAAGTTTGATGGGCCGCATGCGGCCATGGGCCGCAGTGTTTGACACTCCCTGGCCTAAGGCTAACACTGAGCTAAACTAAACAACCCGAATTCAAAACAAGTAAAATTTTGATATTGTTTTCCGGTTATCAAATATTTCGGTAATAATATGAACTTTTTAATATAATAACCAGCCTTATATATGTATATAATAGTAATAATATATAACATATATATAGCATACATATATATATATAGCCAATAATAATATATACAACAATATGCTTAGTGTAACTCCAACTTTATATATGCTCTTAATAACATATAGCCTTGGCATATCATATATAATATATGTATATAATAAAATTGTAACGTATATAATAATAATAATAATATCATATATGTATATATATATATATAGTAACTAATAATAATAATAATAATAATAACATATATCTATATAATAATAATAACAATAACCATATATATATGCTTTCAATATATATATATATGCTGCTGTGTTAACTAATTTCTATAACAGCAACCTTATGTATATATATATATATATGTATGTATATATGTATATAATAATAATAGCAATATATATATATATATATAACTTTATAATATGTATAATAATATATATATATATGTATATATATATATATATATATATATGTATATGTATATATAACCAATAATAATAATAACCTTAGCCAGCCTTAGCTCCAGCATATATTTCAATATGCTGTATATGCTCTAATAATATGTATATATATATATATATAACAATAATAATATATGTATGTATATGTATAATATAACATAATAATAATAATAAATAACAACAATAATAATATATATATAATAATAATATCATAATAATAATAATATATATACATATTTACTGCTGAAAATATGCTGCTATATATATATGTATATATATATATATGTAACAACAGGAATAACCTTACGTATATATATATATATATATATATATATATATATATATGCCCTTTATTAAACCAGGGAGCAATAAAAAAATTAGAATCGAAGTGGTTGGTAATGCTATCTGAGAATTATTTTATTTGATTTTTTTACGAATTTTCTCAATTTTCTCATTAAATAAAAAAGATATGTAATAAAGTTTAATCTATAGCACGGTAATTCCTATAGTTATATTTACATTATATACATATACAACTTACTCCCTTATTACTCTTAATTCTACCAACTTCCTTCCTAATCACCTTCCTCTCCATCCAAGCCCCACTAGCTTAATTTTACATAAAGCTACATAATAATCTGATAATCCCACTCCTAACCCTCTCACCGACTTAACATTCAACACATACGTCAAATTCAAGAAATTGAAAAGTCAAAAATTCATTTGGCAGATATAAGTCGTACTCAGGAACAGCTTAGGAGACTTTATGGAGAATTCACTTCTAAGTGCGAAGAAAATTCACGCCATATTGTCGAAATGACAGAACTCAAAAACAAATTACACAATCTTCAAACTGAACTAGATGAAGCAAGAAGTGAAGTTACAGCAACTCGAGGCGCAGCTGAAAATGTTGCTGCGGTTGAAAAACGAAAATGTGAAGAGGAGTTCGTCTCCATTCAGCAGATTATGAGAGAGAAATTTATTTCAGCGGAAAATGAAATTCAGTATCTCAGATCCGTTATAAAGAAATCAGAACGGGAGAAACTTCACTACCAAAGCTTATATGAAAAGTCAATTGAAGACGGTGATTTGAATAAAGAAGACTTCTTGAGTCAGAAGGTTATATCTGCCGTTATGAAATTAGTTTTGAAAAGGATTCAAAGTCTTAGCCTTGCATATTCTCCAAGTAATAACACTGGTCCATTAGGAAAAGTTTCAATAAATAATGAATCAGTAAAGGAGTCTGAAGTGATGGACACATCAGTTGAGGATTTAATAATTAATCCTGCTAATGAAACTAAAAATGAATCTATGGAAGTATCTAAAGATAAGTCCTTAGATGAGTCAAAGTGTAAGGAAAATTTGAATCCTGGGAAGACTAAAAAGAAAGGGATCTTTGAAGAACTAGCTGAAAGGAGAAGTGAAAGGGAAACTGCTACTTTGCGTGAAAAGGAAAAGGAGATTTATTCGGAAAGTTTTGAATCTCTCAAAGAAAGTTCAGAAGGAATGGAATCTAATCAATCGAAAAGGTTGAGTGATTTAGAGTTAGTGAAAAGTAAGCTGGAGAGTAAAATGCTCGCCAATGAAGAAGTGAAGGAACTTTATAAGAAAGAGACAAAAGAAGAGAAAGAAGAACTTGAGAGAAAGTTAGAGGAAGAAGCTAAAAAGCGCAAAGAAGGATTAGCGATTAAAGATGATGAAAAGATTAAAGTGGAGGAGCGATTAAAAACATTATCATATCTTTATCTTGGCGATACTATTTCATCGGATGGTAGTTCTTTGATTCCAGTTGAAGAACATGGAAAATTAACGTTTGGGTTTAAAGGAAAAGCCCTGTTTTCCTTCTAAATAGGGGCGTATGTAACGTTAATTGTACCATCAGCGTCAAGATTGAGTGCTCCGCGAAAGGAGGCGAATTTTATCATTTTGGAATATTTTTATTTTTACAAAATTTAATTAATTTAAGAATAATTCTATTTGAAATTATTTAATACGAAATGGGAAATATATTTTTTATTAAGGTGAAATTATTTCGCTATGGGAAAAGGTCATCATCTTGGATACTTCGAGAGAGTATAAATATAAGATAATTAATTCCTACGTGGGGGCGACCTCCTATTCAAAATCTTTCGTCTGAAGACTCCGTGTCTGTTGGTCGATCTCTCATTCGAAATTTATCGTCTGAAGATTTCATGTGTTGAGAACATTAGACGTGACCTGTAGTCACTTGAGAAGAATTATATTGAACGTGGCCTGTAGTCACTTGAGAAGAATTATATTGGACGTGACCTGAAGTCACTAGAGAATATTGGACGTGGCCTGAAGCCACCTGAGAAGAACTGTGTGTTGTCCATTGAATACAATTTATGATACAGACGATATTTGTGAATCGAGAAGAAGACACATTTTTGAAGAGGTCAACTAAGAGATTGTTTGAGAATTCATTTGCTACTATTGAATAACCTGGAGAGTCCGATTTTAGTCTGAGGATAGTTGTGTATTTACAGAATCATCAGAAGTAATTGTGAAGGTTTATGAATTATTTGGAAATCTTTGTAACCAAGATTGAGATTTGCGAAGTAGATTACACCCTAGACGAACAGACTCTTTTGTTTCTATTTTGATTAAACGAATTCCGGGGATTGTCACTTTTATTATTTGATTGAAATCCATCTTGTGACATGTTTGATTGTTCTACAATAAAAATTTGCAGAGTCCTTTTCAAACATTCAATTCTTTCTAGAATCAAATATGTGATATTCCACCTGGTATTAACATCTTGAATTGGCATAAGTGGGCTAGCAAGATGTGGATCCAAGTCTCTTTGTATTCTTTTAAGTTCATTACAGCTTAAACGATTGAAATGTAATGTGTACAAATAATCCTACATTTCTTTATTAAATAAAGGCATCTTTAATAACAAATTTAAGTTTGTGAATAAAACAAGAGAAACTTGCGTATCCTCCTAAATCAGTTCCAGGTTTTATGTTATATGCTCCATCTCGAAGGATCAAATGGATTTTTTTTAGGAGGAATTTCCCAATTATTTATCATACTTTCAAAACTCATAGCGATGTCAATTCCAGAATGAGAACCTGGGGAAAAGACTTTAATAAGAATTTTTGGTATTTCCAAACTCTCTGGCAAGCCAGTTAAAGAAATAAATGACTTGTTTGAATATTTAGCTGTCCATATATCTGTAGTAAATGATATCTGGTCAGCCTTAGATAACTTCTCGAATACTGCTGATCTCAATTTACTGTATGAAGTTGGTAACATCTTCTCTACAAAATATTTTCTACTAGGAATATTTTTGTTGAAGATGGGCAATAAGTTCTATGAATCCATGCTCTTCAATGATTGTGAATGGCTGGTTACTCATTGCAATAAAATTAATTGTTTTCTGATGAATTGCCTGCTTTGATTTGGGGTCATTGATATGCCAAATCTTTTTGGGAGAAATTTTCCTCAAAACTCACTTGTTTCACGGCTTGGATCTTTCGCTCTTTTGGGGTTTCTCTGTTCTAGAAAATACAGAACTCTCCCTTTTACAATCCAATTTTTGACTTCCAGATATTCTCTTCGATGAAGATTTTCCATATGTTTATGAAGTGGCATTGTACTAAATGTTTTTGGTGTATTTTACACTCAATTATAGATTTTATAACATCATTAATAATAAAAATTTTTTACGAATGATGGCATTTAAAACAATTTTGAGGTTATTAATATGACAAATCTGCAATCAATTATTAGACCCAAAACCATTATCAAAAAATCTGGTTGTATATATATACATATATATATATATATATATATATATATATATATATAATATAATATATATATATATATATATAACATATATATATATATATATATATATACTAATATATATATATATATATATATAGCATATATATACTATATATATATATAAATTTTTGAGTTCCGGCCGCAACTGAAAATTTCAGTTCCGGTATTCATCTTAGGGGTTTATTGGGTGTGAGAAGAATTAACCTATAATGAAGAATGAACACGTTAGAGTTGTGTGTGGTGTATGATAAGAAGAAGGTTTGGTCATATGGAAAGGATGGATGATAGTTGGTTTGGTAGTTAAGCGGATGTATAGTGATGAGTGTGCTGGGAATCGACTGCGGGAGACCGAAGAAAAAGTGGTTTGAGTTAGTAAAGAATGCTTGAAGGAGAGGAATGTGAGTTTGGTAGAATCGAGGAGAAAAGGTGCATAATAGAAGTGAATGGTGTGGTTTTTGTGAGGGAATTTTATGGTTGTTGGTCTGGCTAATGGATGAACCCCACAGTCAGAAATACCACAGTGAGGGTCCGTCCGCAGTCTCGTGAGAGGCCTAAGGTGGATTTTTCGACTGCAGACGAGAGTTGCGCTTTCACGAGAAGGTCGGGGACGGTAAGGATAATTTCTTTTCGACTTTCGTCTGTTCTTCTTTTCTGTTTCCGTTTTATTATTAATATATATATATATATATATATATATATATATATAACCTTTGTAATATATAGTAACCTTATATATATAGCAACGCCCTTATAGTATATGCTGCTGCATATGCTATATACCCATAATAAATATCTTTCTTTATAACTATCTTATAATATATATATATATATATATATATATAGTCACCAAACGCATCTAAGAGTGACAAATTTTGAATGAACCAAAAAATCCCTTAATTTACCCCTAATATATTCGGGAACATTTTTAATTCTCCCTACACGAATTTAATGTTGGTTGTGCTTCAAAAGGTTTGAATTTCTCATTTCTTTCGTTTCTTCTTTGTTGTGTCGCTAAACTGTTTTACACTTGTTTAATAATATTATTCTTGGGAATAGGTTTTCAAAGGTGTTCAGTGTGAATATTTGTGAAGATTTTGATCTAAAATATTTTTTTCTTTTTTTATGAATATGAAATCAGAAATTGATGAGGTATATTCTTTTTTTAAAAAACATAATATGATTTTAGATGAAATAAATTTTGCTATCATACACATGCAACGAAATTGACGAACTATAAAAGATTATTAAAGATAATCGCTGTAAAACCTTACCCAATATAAGGATTTCAGTTATTAATGGCCCTTGGCTTACGAAGGTTTCTCTCTTCTTTAAGTGGCAATTTCTCAATTATTGGTCAGAAGAAATGACAACAATCAAATTTTGTACGAATCAAAAAAAAACGATAGATTTTTGTATTTAATTACATTGAGCCTTATATATATATATATATATATATATATATATAATAATATGCTGCTATGCTATATATATATATATATATATATATACTGCTGTACTCTGCTGCTGCCTGCTTCTCTTCTTTATATCTATATATATATATATATATACATATATATCATGCCTCTCACTGCTATATATATATATATTCTACACCATCTCCCAGATTAGGACTTTCGCCCTGTCAGTTGGGCAAGCATCTTCTTTCCTTTGGCCTAAACTCTTGATTCTGGAGCACTCTAGAAAACTCCTTCTATTTCTTGGCGCAATGGTTTTCAATGCTAGTCCTTCTTGGTTATATATACTCAGGTAGGGTTTTCACCATTTCAATGGAACTAGCATCTTCCATTTGGCCTCTAAAATCGTTCTCCTAGATCTCAGAAGAACTTGTTTCTATGTGCAAAAGTTTCCGAGATTGCTGAATCGGGGGTTATTCAAGCAAAAAAGTAAGGACTGGGTTGCTAGCCAATGTGCGAAAGTCTTCAACCTCTTCCACTTCTTCTCCTCTTCTATCCCCTTCTTCTTCTTCTTCTTATTACTATTGTGTGTATTATTATTATTATTATTATTATTATTATTATTATTATTATTATTATATATATATATATATATATATATATATATACTCTTATATATATATTTCTTTCTATATATATATATATATATATATATACTGCTGCTGCTGCTGCTGCTGCTGCTGCTAATGCTGCTAATTGCTATCTTCTTTATATATGCTATATATATATATATATAGTATATATGTAAGTATATTTGACTCAGAACGAATCAATAAAAAATGTATCGTTATTTCAATAATTTTAGGGTAAATGCATTACAATTTAGGGTAATGTAACCTACCCGAACATAACCTAACCTGACCTGACCTAACCTAACCCTAAATTCGTTGTTTTTCTTATCGAAAATTTCCCCCGTATAAACGGAGTCAACATCTTATAAATGTCTATATATATATATATATATATATATATATATATATATATATATAATAAAATTTCAATATAACCTTATATATATATATATATATATATATATATATATATATATATATATATATATATACTCTTATATACTACTCGACAAAATTAACGCACCACAAGAATACGTGGCGAAGGAAGGGTAGAAGAAAGGTTGAAGAACGCGAAGACACTTAATTGGACAATGACAATAACATGGTGGATTCATCCCCAGAACCGTAGGTTGATAGAGTAAAGGGTCTCACCGAGGGTTACCAGGGTTTCGGCGCTGCAAACACAATGTTGGGTACGGCCACGGCGATGGCCGAGGGGGTAGTTAGGGTCTGTTTAATACCGTGTATGACCCCCTCTGGCACGGTTGACTGCCTGGCACCGTCCTGGCATACTCTCGATGAGCGGGCGAATATCCTGGACTGATTTGATCCCATACGTCGTGCAGTGCATGTCGCAGGTCCAGGAGGGTCCGTGGGAAGGGTTGCAGCTGTCGGATCTGACATTTCAAAATGTTCGAGTGGGTTGAGGTCCGGACTATATACTGGCCACTAACGCCGTAATTTGAACAGCCCTAAGGTAGTCACGTTTACACATTGGGCGCTTGTGTGATGCTTACGTTGGCGCGGCGTGCAGGACGAAAGAGTCACCGATGTAGGGAATAGAACGACATATGGTTCGAGGATATCTGTGATATACTCACGGCTGTAAGAGTGCCTCCATCGAAGATGTTCAACTCCGTAGGCAGATAAAGAGATGCCTCTCCAGACCATAACCGACCCACCTCAAACGGCGGCACCTGCAGCACATTGCATTGCACGACCACTCTCCGTCGTTAGTCGGTATATACTTTAGCACGCCTGTCCGAGGCGTACGGAGACACTCTCGACTCGTCCGTAAAGGGCACCTTTGCCCCCAATCGTCGTTCGTCCAATGGATGTGTTCTCCGGCAAATGCCAGTCGCGAGCCCATCGATGTTACCGTGGTGTGCGGTGGAGCTATGGCAGGCCTCCTCCGGGGCCGGCAATTATGTTCCGCAAGGCGTCGACGCATTGCATTGTCACTCACCCTGGTGCCGTATACCTCTGCCAGCTGTATCTGCAGATGTCGTGCAACTCTCATAATGCACGCAGACATATAAATCGGTCTTCCATGGGTGTCATGGCTGGTGGCCCTGGGCCTACCTTGGCCTCGCCGGCGATCATGTGTCGGGGTTTGGTACCTTTGGACCACCCGTGCAATCGTTGTGGGTACACCGAACCGTCGACCAAGGGCCCGGTACCCATGTCCTTCGGCTTGGAGTGTTGCTATCTGCACGCACTTATCTCAAATACAGTTGACGCACTATCACGTCTCTATGTTTATTGGAGTCAGCGTACGTGAATGATCCCTCGCTCAATCCATACCCCCAACATAACCTACCACCTCTCTCCCAGGTCTAGTTACGTGGGTTACGTTTCCTAAATTTATCTGTGACAGCTCCAATACGGCCAATTCTGCCCCGAGGATGGTTATGTATTTACACCTGATGCTGTCGTCTGTGTTGCTTATTAGTTTCATGGGGGGTTAGAACCTTCTCGTTCCTAGCCAGGTGACATTTACTTAATAGATTGCATTATTTTTGACTGAGAGTAGTATATATTAGCGCATGGTGCTTAGTGTCGCCTCAAAAGGGAATAAACTTTTTCCCCAAAACAAAGCAAAATTGAATTGGTCCAAATTTAAGCAGTCAAAAGTTAGAATTTTGGACCCAATTTTCGAAGTAAGACCCCAGAACTTTAGAGAAAAGAAAGAACGTTTGACTTTTACCAGTGCACAATTACAAAAATTTAAGATGCAGTTAAGAATTACCCTTTTTCAACAACAAGTGGCCTCTCTAGCCTCTACAATGAATAGAAGAGTATCTATTATAAGTAATCAAATAAAGCTGGTAGTATCGATATTGACAATCTGTTACTTTTTACATGCGAAAAAGGTGTCGATATATGCTAAAAATCGATGATTTTGCTTATCGATAGTATTTGTAATTATGGATAAATATTGTGTAAGAACTTTAAGAGCATGTGTTCGTAACATGGTCGCATGTTTTTATTAAAGTGAAGTATTTGTAACAATGTTGCACCGCTACAAATATATATATATATATATATATATATATATATATATATATTAATATATATATATATATATATATATATATATATATACAATAGCAAAGAAATCTAATAATAATATGTAATATAATATATATATATATATATATATACTGCCAAATTATTCAACTACTCTTCTTTATAATATATATAATATAATCAATATCATAACTATATATATATATATATATAACCAACTTTATAATATATATATATATATATATATATATATATAACTATATAATATATATATATATCTTTGTATATATAAATCAGGTGGGAGGAAATGAGGTTGGGTTCAATTTATACAGGTTTTACCCGGTTGGGTTAGGTTAGGTTTGGCAACTAGCGTAGGTTAGGAGAGATTTACGTTACGTTACGTTACGTTAGATTAGGTTAAAGACTAAAAGTATACATATAGTATTTGAATAATATTTACATATTTTGGAATTATTGGAGAACAAATATAACGGTGACTGGGAAATTGACTTAACTTATTTTTCAGCGTAAATATAATAAAGGAAGTTGTTCAATGAACAGTGGGTGTTGGGTTTGGTAGGGTGGCCCAATAGCTTATTTTTATTTAGTAAATAGAAGAGAAGAAACTTTTTGTGTTGCATCCAAAAACTACATAAATGCAGAATCCACTAGAATTAGTTATTTTGCTGGCTTTCTTATACGAATATTGCAAATCTAACTGGTTTTTCACTTTTAAGCATTTACTATAAACCACAGCAAAAAATTTATGAACCTTTAAACTAGGGGGTATACTCAAAATATTGATATTATTTGGAGCTTTTATAAATATAAAAATAAAAATAAAATAAAAAAACGTACAAACATTCGGATTTGGTTATTTGTCCACAAAAGAATTAATTAAGAGAAATAACGGAAAAAATTATTCACGAAAATGATTTTTAAAGAATACTCTCATTAAGCTACCGAATATAGCGAAAAAGAGGTCTGACAGAATAAAAATATAACAGAAACTCAGGTAACCAACAAACTATTTATGTACCAAATTTATTTTATCCTTTAAGGTCAAACAAAATCAACCACCGGAAGTTCGTAAAAACATATTTTCAAGACTGCCGCAAAAGTTCTTTTTCACTTTTGTTAGATTTTAAAATTAATACTATGAAATGTTTAAAAGTAAATATTTTTTAGTACTTTTTATGAAATTTATCATAAAACAGATACTATACATATATTTAATGAGGAAGAAAATGTATTTGAATTTTGTAATATTATATATATATATATATATATATATATATATATATATATATATATATATATATATATATATATATATATATATATATAAAAAAAATAATATATTAATATATATATTTCTTCTTTATCTACCACAAATATGCTATAACATATATAGCATATATATATATATACTATATATATATCAACTAATATATATATATATATATGTATAATCTACAAAATCAACAAAATAAATATAGAGTAATTACTCAATATCCAGAGTCTTCTGATGAACTTTCAGCTTCATTTTCTAAAGCGTTTTTGCATCCTTTTTCTTGGCAAAGGCCGCAAGCATCAGTACAAGGTAGACCAATCTGATGCTGTGCATTTGCAACGTATGATGGAAAGAAAGTAAAGACTTTGGAGCTGGTGATAAGTTACATGTGTTTGGAAAATATTGTTTATTCTTTACAAACCATCCCCAACTACAAGCGTCCTCTGCATGCTCTTGACCTTTCCACTGCAATACTTGATAGTAACAACGTAGAGAGTGATATTTCACGGCTGATTCTGTTGGTGGAAGCATTTCTGGTTTAACAAACGTTTTGGATGAAGCCACTTTTTCCTTGAAGATACGATGGCGAAGCTCTTGCAGAGTTTCATTTTTTCTCCCTCCAAAGAGCAACAACATTGCTTTTCTTCCAGCAGCTTCAATTTCCGCTTGGTTCTCTTCTTTGGCTCACAGAAGGTGTGAATAGTCTCTTTAAGAGCCTCACTGTTCAGAAGCTTTTTGAATGCTGACGCTTTACCAATACGGTGTATGTAAGATGTTGACTCACAGCCGGTATAGGCCTGAAAGAAAAGTAAATGCCAGAACATTTCTTCTCCAATCACTCTTTGAGCAGATTATCTTATTTTGTCGACCAATGTGACTTCGAAATTGCTATAAAACCCGTTGTCATTAGCGTGGTACGGCAATAAAATCAAAAGACCAGTATTCTCTCCGACAAAAAACTGTTTCGCGCTGTGGAGAAATGTGGATTGCTTCTTTAGCAATTGAAACATCAGCATCATCTTTAGTAAAAATAACTTTACATCCCCTTTTCTGTAGATGGTTGCCTATGAGACTAATCATTTTAGATTTATTCCCAGTATTTAGAAGAAATTTCTCCTTCTTACCTATGAAAATTGTTTCTGGAGTTAAATTTACAGTTGGGCTAGCTTTGAGTTTACACCTCGCCTGCGATGCTCGCTGTCTTTTATTGAGGGCACGAAAGCGTTGTACCCATCAAACACAACTGAAGCTCTTCCATACTTTTTACAGGTAAAATCAGCATAAGATGAAGCTATTTCATCGAAAGTGACGCTTTGTTTCCATGGGACTCTGTGAAGAAGTGACCCACCGTCTAACACATAATGGTTCTTGTCAATCTCTGGATCTGTGGATGTACTTCTCAAGTGGTTCTTCTTCAGGAAGTGACTTTAGAATGTATTCGTAAATTGCATTGGCCAGTTTAGATTTTTGTGTTTTTCGCAACAAGTTTGATGTCTCGAACAGTGAGGGTGGGAAGGGACAAAGCTCGTGATTAAGTACTTCTACAAGATTTGTCCCTCCATTATTTGCTGCAACAATTAGTCGCTGGAACAAAAGTGCTGGGTCAAACGCGACTTCATCGTTGCTATTTATTTTTACTTTTGCAGATGATGCTAATGTATGCACACGATCCTTTCTCTTGAAGGAAAAAGAAAATACATCTTTTCCCTGGACACTTTTCACAATATCTTCCCCAATACTCAGCAACTTTTGAACATTGACAACATCTGGATCAAAGGTGCGTTCTGTAACAATGTTCCGAAGGGTTGGATCAGATGTAAAAGGAGATATTTTTTTTAGGAATTCGAAAACTTTCGTACCATCTTCTTTGTCTACCAATTGTCTTGATCGATGCATTTCTTTGTGTTGTTCACTAGTGGAATATGCAGTTCTTGTCAGTGCCTATATAACAAAACTTAATTCACCAGTAGCAGGCAATGATAAAACCCATAAAGCTCGCATGCATTCAGACATTTAGACGGTTCACTGCTTTTTGTTAGACTTAAAAACTTATTCAATGACGAGATCACATTCCAAACCTGATCAAGGTGTATCAGACTTGTGCAGAACATGAAATCCCTTTTGGAATGATGCAAATATCTATGGTTTCCTTGAGAACAGTTTTCTCATGGTGTGCAAGTAAAGGCAAGGAGATTTCAGGTAATTAGTGTGACCTGCTGCTGCAAACACAGGCAAACATTCGCGAATGGCCTCTAGGTGGGACGACCAAGAGCCTGATCGATCTGCTTGAACAAGTTTACGTGCTACACTTACCATGGACTGATACTCTGACCATAGTTCACTGGTCAAAGAGATCTCCTTCAAAGTCTCTCTTTTTTTCTGTTATAATTACGTTTAATGTATGGAGAGATTCTGACCCTTCTACATCGGATGCAGTCTTCTTTTGCATCTGTAGGTCATCATATAGAAGGAGAACATCTTCAGCTAAAGGTTTGTTCTTCTCTTCACTAAATATGTCACTAAACAACATTGAGCTCAGGGCAGAGTCAACCAGCATATGTGACACGGCTTTGCCAGTCAATATGTGCTTCACTGTGTTGACCCCATAAACTATTTGCAACACATCTTCAAGACCAGAACCTTTCATCAAATGTTCAATTGCTCCTAGGATATTCATCAAAGTGTGGAAAGACCCCAGCATAATGACCATGTCCTCAAACTCTGCTTTGTATCTACAGTCATTTGCAATAATAGAAGCTTTCCAGAAAAGAGGTTGATCAAACGTCAGAACTGGGGAGATCTCTTGTGCTGTTGATAAATGACAGATATACTTCATACATGATAAAATGCAAGTCATATTATTAGGTTGGAGGTTGATTATTGAGAGTATGACAACTGATGATTTCCCAAAGTCAGGAGAACGATGAATTCCCTTCATAGTACCTGACCATACAGGTGTACTCAATTTTAAGTGCCATGCTGTTTTCCAGAGAAGGTCAATATGAGAATCTGTAACCTGTACAGAGGGTAATATCTGGAATTTCAAATCACCTATTGAGTTTTTATCACTGAAATATTCATAGATATTAACACTTGCCATTTCTTTTACAACATCATCTGTGACATTACCTCTGGGAATTATTCTTTTGGTTTTCTGCCCTGGTGTTATCGCTGCCATCATTCCCATGCCATGAAATGTGTTATCGCCTTTAAGTGTCGCAACGTTGTGATCAATTTTGTCCTCCGCAGCAAAAATAACTGTCCCATCTTCACTCTTTTCTATGAGATCTCCACCAGCAACTACTGATGCGTTGCGTAAAAACTTTCTGATTTCTTGGTAGGAATATTAAATCACAAGCGGAAGCTCTACCTTCATTGGAATAATTTAAAATTTATATACTAAATAATCCACTTTAAAATAAATGTCATTAACACTGAAATCACAAGATACGCACTACACTGTTTCACGGTTAGCACTAAAACTATAAGTTAAGCGCGTTCTTTTTATATAAGACCAACGAACTACTTAGATCTTTGTATGGAAAGCGTAGAACAGCCAGGCGTCGATGCCATCAAACAGTTACTATCTCTTACGATGGAATTCGAAATAAAAACCAGAAATCGTCATTAAAATCAGTATCCAACCTAAAAGCAACAATAAAACAATATAAAATAATTTAAACTCGGCATTAAAATTAATTTTAAGAAATTTATGTCGCACAAAGAAATCTCCTTGGAAAATTCAACTTTCTATGCTTATTTAGATATTTATTTTTATATCATTTTATAAATTTTTGTAATTTTATTTTGTTATATTATTCATTATTCACTTTAATTTAAGTCTTATGCAATGAGTTGCAGTTGTACTTACCACGAAACCAGTCAGCAATATATTTAAATAAAGAAATGTATGCCTAAGTATATCTTATCCTCCTAGCAATTATATATATATATATATAAATATATATATATATATATATATCATAAATATATATTTAATTTTAAATATATTCGAAATATATGCGGCTATATATATCAATAACCTTATATATATATATATATATATATATATATATATATATATACCACATAATTAAGGAATAATCTGCATATATTTTAAGAGTACTATCGCAGTGGGTAAGTGTTCAGCTGAACTTTATTTTGACAAACGGTTTTATTTTTTTGCAAAAATAACACGGTAGTAGTAAAGGCGTGTTATGTCAGAGATGATTTTGTTTTCACTCATTGTGTTGCAACATGTGCATGGCCTCATATATGCCCCAAAGCACTTGGAAGCTGTATTAACAAGCTATCGACTACTTACGGAAGAAAGGACAAAAAGTAGATTAGCTGCGAACCGCAGCGACCGCGAGCAAAAGAAGCGTAGCATACCACATATTATCTCAGGAACTTTAAAACCAACTCAGTATTTAAGGACGTTGCTACATTCTTAACTTGAAGAGAGGATCTGTATGCAATATTTTTTTTTTTAATACATATAATTTACAACAGTTCACAAGAAAAAAATCAAACGTATTTGAATGATAAAAGGATTGTTCAGACAAATTAACTTTAGGTATCTGAGTATCACGACATATTATGATAACTGTACTGTACAGTGTACAGAATAAGAAAAACATTTTTATTAGTAGTGTGTGCCTACTGCGGCTTTACCCTGTGGACAGTTATCAGTCCCATATTTAATTTATCTATATTATGAAAACTCAGATTGCTTTTATATAGCTTTGAAAACCCATATTCTTCAAGACCCTCTTTGAAATATGTGTGAGAAAATCTAACCATAGGGCACCGTGCGCTTCTAGAGGTGAAAAACCAGGATGTTGACTTCAGCATAATCAAACAATTATTGCAGGATAATTTACACCTTGAAAACACCTGACGATTATTCCTGAAGTGATCTAATCCGATGTTGGTTCAGCGTAGTTTGAATAAAGAAAACAAAAATATTTTGAACTAAATCTGCTCGCTTTTTTTTTTTCTTCAAAATTCCTTTTTAACTTTGAAAAATAGTGCCGTATCCGTTTTTAGCTCCTCACCTTTATCTAGAGGCTAGGGCAGTTCCCTGTTAAGTTTGGTCTGCATGGATTGAACGTCGAATGCAGCTTTATAATTGAAGACAAATTCCACGGATTTAGTTTCATTTCAAAAATGAGTTGTCCTTTGTTTGTAATAGTAATTACCATGCCTTTTGTCTTACTTCATGGTGAGGGCACTTTACGATTTGACATTTATTATATATAAGAATAATATATTGAACATCTAATTGATATCGTACTTCTTTGAAAATCTTGAAACAGAAATTTGATAAATTTATTCTATAACTTGTACCTGTTGCTTTTCCTGTAGATTTGTATGCAGCTTTTTAGCGTGACTCAATTCAAACAGTTAAAAGTAGTTATCAAAACTGTAAAGTGAAATTAATACGTTGATTAATTCGTTGTAAGATACGTCTGTTACAGTATTCGTGCATGTATATAAAATATTTATTTAGGTCATTGGTGGTTTCGAACTCAGAGCGTTGCTTGCTGTTTCTTCAGGCAACTTAAACTACTACTTCCCTTTTTCTACCAACTATTACTCAAAATTTTTGCTGCCATTGATTAACACATTCTGATAATTGCTTTGTTCATTCTTGACTATCAAACACTTAATGGTTAATAGTTTCCTTTGGTTTCATACCAGTTCACCACACATTTAAAATGTATTTCATAAGTATTTTCTGAAACCAATTTCAGTTTTTATTGAAGAGTCAAAAAACTCTAATAGGCGGACACAATGTGATCTGTTAAGATTTTTTTTTTTTTTTCATTTTTGCACTCTTCATCAACTTTATTTTTACTGCCGAATTATTTTTATCATATTTCTCCACATCATGTCATATTCATCAACTTCAAATTCTAACAAGAACCATTTACCATACTTTGAACCATTCACTCCTATATTAAGGGAAGCACATAGAATTGTTGCGGTAAAGACGATGAACTATAGTTTGCACTAAGGCATCTTGTGAAACTTTCTTATGTCTCCTTTTGTTTCATTTATTTATAATTTTTCTGAACGTCATAAGGATATGTTGAGCGACTAGACATAACTACTTGAGAGTTACATTTTGCTACATTAGTCATTTTCAGTTACTGCATTTACCAAGGAGAAAAGGACGCCTTTAGTACAGATTTCTACGCATTTACATACTAGCCACAGTTCACAATTATCCGTGAGCAGGAATGACAAATCTAGGAGTAATGGATATAAAGTGAGCTTTGGTAGTTACTCTGGTAGGATTCTAACTAAGCAAGGTTATTCGTTTTTCATTTAAAAATATGTCTGCATTTATTTTACAAATTCGTCTGCGTACAAAAAATATTTATTTGTTTATTTACTTCCGTCTTTCTATTCCCTCATTACCTAAACCCCTTCCTCCAGAATTCTTTGTATGATGGTCAGTTTCAACCTGTTATTTTGAGTATATTCTCTCTCTCTCTCTCTCTCTCTCTCTCTCTCTCTCTCTCTCTCTCTATATATATATATATATATATATATTTATGAAGATTTGACGATGTGGACATAAATATAAAAATATTTATGTATATATATATATATATATATATATATATATATATATATATATATATATATATATATATATATATATATACATACTAAAATAGTATATAATAACATTCTTCTTTATATTTATATATATATATTGAAACATTTATATAATAATAAAGTGTTCCCGAGAAGGTATTGGCAGAAGCGGTTTACCTATTCAAACGAGATCAACCAGAATTAGATACCATTATTTTTAAAAGAAAAATCTCTTGTACACAACATTATTAATATGTATCCATATATATATATATATGATATATATATATATATATATATATATATATATATATATATATTTAATCATATATATATATTTTTGTTTTTATTATTTATTTATATCTTTCTCACTGCTCTTTTGCCTCTTCATATCAACATCGCTGCAGCGTTTAATTTTAAAAATTATATATATATGTAACTAACCTTATATATATATATCTTGTAGCAATAGCATGCTGCTGTAGCTGCTGCTTAGCCTTAACCTTATATATATATATATATAATATATATATATATATAACCTTATACTCTTTCCTTTCTTCAACTGCTAACTGCTGCTGCTACTATATGCGTCTTTGAATACTAGTGAAATCTCTGATCCACTATCTTCCATCTCTTCACAGTAACATTGTTTGTTATGAAAGCTTACCCACATCCTACCCCTTAGGATCTTTTGCCACCGTACCCAACCCACCAGCACACTTCTACTTTGACATGAAGTCTTTTGACTTCTCTTGTCACCTATTGGTACCCTTGTCTTGTATAAAAAGTCTGCATTGTCAACTTCGGAGTTTCTCAATTTTTTGTAATTTCTTCGTCTCTATCAATTTATTATTTCTTCTGTGTCTTCCCTCTTTCGGTAATCGCGGATACTTTTATCAATACAAATTTTTTTTTTTTTTTTTAACCTTTAACCTTTTTCTTTCGGAGTTTCTTCTTCCAAATCTGAGCAATTTTGCAAGTAAATTCTTTCACTCTGTTGTCGATTTTTTTCTTATTCTTTTCTTCATATAGTTTCTTTTCTTTTATATTTCTTTTTGAATACTTAAATTTGTTCAGTATTTTTGTACTAATATTTTCATACTAAACAAACTCATCTAAATCTCTCTCTCTGCCTTTCTCGCTCTCTCGCTCTTTCTCTTTCTCTCTCTCTCTCTCTCTCTCTCTCTCTCTCTCTCTCTCTCTCTTTCTCTCTCTCTCTCCCTCTCTTTCTCTCTATATATACTCTGTCTCTCTCTCTCTCTCTCTCTTTCTTTTCTATTTCATTCCAACCCGGCTGTGAGGGCTTTTAACTACTCATTTTGATGCCAATATATTTAAATATTAATTAATTTGTAGCCACCGAACCTCCATCCCATGAATTGGGGAAAAGGGGTGTTAATTACCTACCGCAGGAGGTTTTGCTTGGTCAGTTGGGGAGTAAGTTATATGTATTTTCCTAACAAGTGGAGTTAGTATGCACAGATTATCTAGGCTTGGTAGCAAGCCCCTCCTCGGTTCAGCTCATTTGAAAATTCTAGCCATCGTGTATGTGGTTTCGAATCCAGATGCCACAAGAATACCCACAAAATACCAACAAAGAAATCAGTTCTACAAGAGGTGTGGCTTTGAAGTTAAGTTTTACTAGAAACACAAGAGAATGTGATTTTACATATTATAATAGATTTCTGTTGTATGCATTAGCTATGTTTTTAGTGATTTGTGTGTATTGAGATTAGTGTAATTTCCGAGGAAGTTTTGTTATTAAATATTACAGAAAATCTCTTACTAACGTCAAAGTTTTTTTGTCCAGCTCAGGTTGTTGACAATAAACTCACTCTTCCAAGGAGGAAGAAACTAAAAAAAACTCAAGCTTTTTTTAATCCATTTATTATTGGAATATATATATTTGTATCAGTATTTTTGTACTATATTTTCATATAAATAAATATCTAAATATATAACTATTTCTTAACTCTTTATATAATATAACCCAACCAACCATATAATATATAAATATTAATGTAACAACAACAAATATATATAATATATATTATATATATACTATGCATCTTATCAACAATATAATATGTAATAACCAATAATAATATATGCTCTTAACATATATACTGCTCAACCATATACATAACGCCTTATAACATATGCTATGCTGCTGCTGTATATGCTCTGCCTTATATAGAGAGAAGAGAGAGAGAGAAAGACTATCTGAACCCACAAAAGGGTTTTATCCCAATTATTCCACTCCCTTATCTCTCGAGCGTCTTTCAAGTGTCCGTACCATTTCTTCACTCTATTTAAACATCGCATTTTATAATGGGGACTTCTTTTCATACTTGACGTTTTGTCGCACACTTCTTCTTTCGGGTTGTAGGTGTAACTCAACTTCTCACACACCAGTCTCATTCATCTTTTATCCCTGATCTTTCACCCAAGAACAACCTCTTTGTTCATTCATTCAAATACTCCATACTCTACAGGTAAAGTTTTGGAAACCAAACTTTACACTTTTAAAACGGACATTGTTTTCTCTTCCCCTGACCCTTAGTAAGCTGTGTCTTGCAGTCCCTCCCTCCCTATCTTTTAAAATATATCTCGCCCCCCATATATATATATATATATATATATATATATATATATATATATATATATATATATATATATACTGCTATACTGCTATATATATATATATATATATTGTCCTATTGTTCATTACAGTTTACGCGGGTATCAAAGAGAGAGAGAGAGAGAGAGAGAGAGAGAGAGAGAGAGAGAATTCAAACCACATGAGAACTTACATGTACATACATATGTACATGTATACTTATGTATATACATGTATGTTATATGTGTATATTTTTAAGGCTTTATGCTGTGAAAACTTCCTATCTTTGTTAAATATATATATATAAATATATATATATATATATATATACTGCTATCTTATATATATATATATATATATACTACTGCTGCTGCTATATATATATATATACCCTTATATATATATATATGCTGCTCTAATAACTTATATATATATATATATACAGTATAAAAAATTTAAAATGCGAAATAGATACTGTATTTGGAAGAAAAAAAACCGCGATGCACTGAAGCCGCGAAAAGTGAACCGCGATAGAGCGAGGATACTGTATATAT